>JAJJKW010000213.1:0-117129 GCA_023805745.1 Isotricha sp. YL-2021b | reverse complement strand
TTTAGATTAAAGAATAATTAAATAATGAATTAAAAAACATCAAATTAGCTGAAATATATTTTTAGGAGAATCTTAGAACCTTTATGTCCTTACCTCACTTATCAATTTCCTTGGAACTGAAGTAATGATGTATAAAGGCTAATGAGGGAAATTATAATTCTTACCTATATTCTTAATTAATAATTTTTTTACAAAAAACTTTTGAGATTGTTTTATACCGAGCTCTTTAACTTTAAATTTTATTTTTAAATGTTAATTACTAATAAATTCTATAATTTGGAATTATCAAATTATTTGATTGATTTATTTATTATTTTTATTAAATATTTATTTAATATTATATTAATTTAACTTATTTTTTTCCTTTTTCCTTTTTTCTTTTTTTTTCTTTTTATTTTTTCTTTTTATTTTTCCTCATTTTCCTTTTTTTTTTCCTTTTTCTATCTTCTTCATTTTTCAACATTTTTCTTTTTAATTATCAAATTATATAATTTCATCTATTTTTAATAATTTAATTATTATTTTAAAATGATTTATAAAAAAGACAAAAATAATTATATAAATTTTTAAGTTCAATTATTAGACTAGTTTAACGTTTTTGAGATAGAACAAAATTAATCTTTTTGAAAATAATTAATTTTCTTTAAAATATCTTTTATATTTTTTAGATTAGTTCATTGAATGACAAATCATAATGTAATAATTATTCTATTTTTAAATTTACTTATTTTTTGAATTAAAAAATATTTTGAAAGAACAATAAAAAGAATCTTTTTAAAATATTTTCAATCAAATTGTTTATTTTTTATCGTTTTTTTGCAGTTTTTTAAAAGAAAACAATTTAAAAAAAATTATATCCAATTCATATATATATAATGTTGTAAAACAAAAATTAAATAAAAAATGAGTGAGTCAAAAGGAAGTTCAAATGATATTGTTATTACTGATGGAAAATATGATGAACAATCTCAAACTACTCAAACTACGAAAGGTAGTTTACAACCTACAACAAAAAAATTCAAAAAACAACGATTTTTAGAAACAAAGAAAGGAAAAATAATTATATTTTCATTAATAGGAATAGTATTGATTGGAATAATAATTGGAGTAATAGTAGCAACAAATAAACCATGTATAGGATGTGGAAATAATAATGAAAATAATAATGGAAATAATAATGGAAATAATAGTAGAAATAATAGTGGAAGTAGCATTGAAGAGAAAAATAATAAAGTAATTGATATAAATTATAAGAAAAATGATATTTCAGTTTATAGTGAAACTCAATCTAGGACTTCTACTGTTGAATTAACAGAAAAAATATCTAAGAATGGAAGAAGACTTGAAGAAAATGTTTTTACTCAAAAAACAACAATAACATCAAAATATTTGATTGATATATTTGATATAAAAGAATCAGGATCTTCAAAAATATATTATGCATATGCTGCTGTACTAAAAATGAATAAAGAAACAAAAGATAAAGAAGTTTCAATGGGAGGAGAAGATATAAGAATAAGTACAAGTGTAAATAATAATGTTCCAGTTGCAAAATTTTCATATAATCAAAATGGAGAATTATTAACTTTTGAAGTGAATAAAAGAATTAATGAAACACTTGCATCATATTTATATGAATTTGTTTTAAAAGTAATTCCTGAAATTTCAAAATCATCATTTAATAGAAGAAGATTAAATGAAAATAGTCCAAAAAGATCTTTTAAAGGAGATAAAAATAATGGAATAATATCTCATAGTGAAGGAACAACAAATGATGATAATCAAGAAGAAGTTTTTTGGGAAACAAAAATAGAAAATAATAAAATAAAAGGAGTTAAAAGTAAAAAAGATTATTCTTTTTCAACAAATAGTGAAAATCAATTAAGTTTAGATTTTAATAATAGTAATTTTACTGAAGATGTTCAAAATGATCAAAATGCAAATAGAGAAGGATTTATTAAACAAATAATTAATAATGTTACTTCTGAAATATCTTTATCTGATGATGATTCAATGAATGATGAAGAAATTACTAAACAAATTAGTAATTTATTAAATGGGATTAAATATAAAAATTATCTTGAAGAAATTAAAAAAATTGAAGTTATTCCAAAAGGATTAAATAATTTAAGAAGAAATTTAGAAACAACTCTACTTGATACTTATTCAAATCCAATTCATTTTACTTATCCTATTTTTAGAACTCATTTATTAGGAACTAAACTTGGTTTAATTGCTGTTGTTACTTTTACTCCTTTAGATGGTTTTTTTTATATGGAAATGATATTTGAAGTTAATGGAAAACAAACTAAAATATTTGCAGAAGAGAAAAAAACTTCTTTTAATTTTATTATCGATAATATTAAAACTATTATAAGAAGAGTTTATATTTTATTATTGGATAAAGAAAAAGTGAAAGATGAAGATAATCAAGGTTTAATACAACCAATTTTTACAGAATATGAACAAAAAATTAATCAATTATTAGTTAATTTACATGAAAATATTAAAGATTATCCATTATTAGTAGATACTTTTACACCTGAATTAAATAGAATATTAAAAGTAGTAAATGAATCAACTGCAAATTGTTATAATTATGCTCATGAAAATGCAACTATTACAACTCAAGAATTTAATACTTTATTAATTGAAACTCAAAATAATACTGAAGAAAATGTTAAAAAAATTATTGATATTTCAACTTCTGCTATTGATGATTTCCTTGATTCAAATAAAAATAATATTGATATTTTATTTACTTCTTGGACTGAATTCTATAATAGTGCAATGCCTGAACTTTCAGAACTTGAAAAAACTTTAGAAATTAATAAGACTTTTACTTTTGATTTAGGTCTTTATCATAATATTAAAGAGGAAATGACAAATATTTTAACTGTTTATCAAAACTTTGAATATAATATAAACAATTCTTTAAATATTGAAGAAAATAAATTTAAAATATTTGCAGATAATGAATTTGATAATATTATTTCTCCAGTATTAAGAAAAACTGAAGTAATTGCAGAAAATGCTCAAAATAATATTTCAGTTATTGATGCTATGAATTTTATCTTTGGTTCACCTTTAGGAGATAATATTAGACAAACAATGATTAATCAAATAAATAATTTAAGAAATACTCTTAATTTAATTCAAAATGAAATATTTTTAAAAATTTCAAAAGTTTATTCAAATAAAAAAAGTTTAACTCAATTTAATTCAATGATAAATGATATTCAAAGTAAACTTCAAGAAATGAATCAACAACATGATGAAATACTTATAAAACTTAGAAAATTTAATAAATATGATCTCAATTATAGTATTTATTTTGAAGATATTAAAATATTAAATGAATTAGAAATTAATGTTAGTGAAGCAAAAAAAATAAGTTATAATAAATATATTATAAATACAATAGACACAGAATCAGATTATCATTTAACTGAAAGTGAAACACAAGAAATTCATAATTCAATTCATGATTTCTTTGAAAAAATTAGAAATTATCTTTCAAAGTTAGAATTTACAAATGCAGAACAAGAAGCAAAAACATTTATAAATCTTGTTAAAAATATTAATACTAAATATTTAGGAGAATCATTTGGAAATAGAGTTATTAATTATTATAGCAATGAAACTTACATTAATCAATTAATTAATAATTATTATAAGGATATATCAAATGCTTATGAAGAATTCAATACTACTTTTGTTGAGAAATATTATCATAAACATAAAGCTCAATATGTAACAAAACCAAAAGAAATTATGAATAAAATATTAAGTGTTGCTTATGCTCTAAACCCAAGCAATATTCTTTTACATCAAGAAATTCAAGATTTAATTGTTAAAAAAATAAAATTAGGTATTTCAACAACTTCTTATAAAATATATTCACTTATTTTAAATGAATATAATTTATTACTTCAATCTTTCATTAATAATAAATGTTGTATTAATGGTTATAATTTTGCAAAACTTGAAAATATTAAATCATTATTAAAACCATTTATTGATATTTATATAGATAAAAATGGAAGATTTATTCCTCCATTTATTTATAATGTTCAATATGGAGATGATGAATTTGATATAAAAGACATTATTATTGAAAAAGAAAATGAAATAAGAAAGAATTTAATGAGAATTGCTGATCAAATAAATATAGATTTTATTAATGTATTTTGTTATGGAAATGAACTTATTTGTAAATATCCAGATGTAGTTTCTGGAATTGATCATTATTATTATCAAGCATCTAAATTAAGAGTATCTCTTAAATTCCTTCAATCTCTTGTTACTATTGCTCAAAAAATGATAGGAAATGATATTCTTTCTGATTTAAGCGTTGAAAAATATTCTAATTTATTTACTATGGAATTAAATTATAGAGGAAGTGTAATTTTAACTGATATTATTGAATTCCTTCAAGAATTAAATAAAAATACTACACTTTATATTGATGAAGCATTAACAGGATTGAAACAAGACATTAAAGCATATTTCTTATCTGGATTAAATACTGAAGGAATTATTGAAAATATTAATACTATTGCTATGAAAATATTTGTTGACCCTGATTATTTAATTAAAGAAATATTTGATTATTTATATTATGCTTGTGGTCCAATTTCAAAATTAAGCATTGCTTTTGATGAAGAAATTGATTTTCATATGTTTATTTCAGAAGAAAAATTTTATTTTGATGCTCAATCATATAAGGATTCTTTTGAGGCTGTTCTTCAACAAATAATAAACAGATATGAAGATTGGAAAAACGATTTATTTAATGATTGGTTTGTATCTAATATATTAACTGATTTATTATCCCAAAATATAAATGATTTTATTGCACAATCAAAAGAATATATTTATGAAAAAGTAAATTCTTTAAGTGATACAACTGAATTTGAATTCTTAAATTTATCATTTTCAATTAGCTCTCTTTCTCAAGAAATTTTAAATAATGTTACTCAAGAATTAATAACTAATGTAACTTCAGAAATGAATAGTAAATATAATATAAGTCTTCAAAATTTAAAACAATTAGTTATTAATGATATTGATAAACAATTTAAAAAATTAAATGAAACAATAAATATCCATTATCAAGGAAATTATGAAAAATATAATAATAAAAAAGCAGTTGATCCTGAACTTTATCATATTGAATTCCAAAAAACAACTGAAAATCAATTATATGAAGTTTTAGAACTTTTCTTTGAAAAAGTTAAACAAGTGTACAGTCAAACTTCTATTACAGAAGCTTTATTTGAGGCACAAAAAAAAGCTTTAATTGATTATCCTTTCAGAAATACATTTGAAGAAAAAAGTACTTCTGAAATTTCTCAAAAAATTAGTGATATTTCTAGATTAAGTTACAGTCGATTAGCTCAAGAAAGAACAATATTCCAAGGTCAAATTAAAATTTTTTATCAAAATGCATTTACAAAAATTTTCACTCAATTTGTTAATAATAAAGGAAAAGATTATATAAATTATTCTATTGATATAGATTATAAAAAAAGAATATCTCCTGATTTTAACTTAATGACAGTTTCAATGAATGATACTTATTATTTTGTTCAAGCTTTACTTAATACTTCAGAATTAAAAATTCTTGGATATATTTTATCTCGAAGATTTACAGAAATATATCCAGAAATTAGAGAAAAAATTCAATCAATTATCCCAGATAAAATTACTGATATTATTTATCCTAAAATTGAAATATTTAAAGATAATGCCAGAGAAAAAATTACCAAATTATTTGTAAAAACTATTGAAGAAGAAAATCAAAAAATTAAAGATAAATTATCTTCTAAAATATATGATTTAATTCCACAATATTTAGGAATACCATTTAGGGCAATTATAGAAAATATATTTGATGAAAATATTGATAGTATAATTAATGAAATGAAAGAGACATATAAACAAAAAGTGAATTCTGATTTAAAAAAAATAACAGATAATTTATATGAAACAGGACGAATAGTTTCAAAAAATATTTCATCTTCAACAATTTCAGAGCCTGGAGAAGAATGGTCAAAAATGATAGAATACTATAATAAATTAAATAAAGCTGTGACTTCATATCATGATAAATATGTCTTTAAAGTTTCAGAAGAAAAAAATAAAAATATTATAGATTTCTATAATAATAAAATTATTCCATCATTAACTATTATTGTTAAAGGATTTTATGATTCAGTTGAAATTGGACAAAAACAATTAGAAAAAGCATTAAAAAATTTCTCTGTTGGAAGTTTAATTAATTCTACTTTAGTTAATATCAGAGCAAGTACAATGAGAAGTAAAGTTGTTTCAATTCAACTTTCATTAACTCAAACTATTCAAAATCTTAGAAATGATATTATAAATAAATTTAAAGATTTTCCTGAAATATTAAAAAAGAATGTAACAGATATTACTATTGAAGGTTTTGATTCAAAAAAATCTTTACGTAATTTAGATGAATATAATATTTATCAAATAGAAACTGTGTTTAATGATATAGAAAAAAAATATTATTCATTTAGATATAAAATTTTAACAAATGATGGTTATTATAAAGTTACAAATAAAAGAAGTGGATTAGTTAATAAATTAATTATTAACTCATTTACTTTGACATATAATTTCTATGCAAATAAAGTACTTATTGAGCAATATACTGATAATTCTAAAATTGATAATTACTTTGAATTACTAGAAAATGATGCTAAAAAAATACAACAAGAAGTAGCTAATTTTGTTTATCCAATTTCAAACGAAATAACATCTGCTCTTGATATAATTTATTTAGGAATGAATACATCATGGCCATATATTAAAAAAGAAGCAAAAGAATATATTAATAAAGCATTAGATGATGTATTTATAGATAAATTTAATAATTTAAAAGAAATATCTTTAAAGGAATCAAATTTAGAAAATTATAAATTTAATGCATTAACTGTAGAAATAGTAAATTCAAATAGAGAAATATTAAGTACAATAGATATAGATGTGACTATAGTAGATCAAAAATATGGTTATTTAATAAAAAAATTAAATGAATATGATTTTGTAGTAGATGTTTATGCTGGAAGTGCAGTAAATTTAACAGCAAAAACAAATGCAGATGGTCAAATTGAAGAAACAATAAAAGAAAGATTAGCTTCTGGAATTGTAGGAATTACTGCAAATTATACTTTACATAATAAAAGTGTTGATATTAATGCTTATGCTAAACTTGATGAAGTTGATTATGTTGTTTCTGCTCGTAGAATTGAAGATTGGAAAGAAATTTATCATGCAAATAAACATGTTCCTGAGAGAAATATTTCTATTACAAGAAAATTGAGAACTACTCAATATGAATTTTAAATTTTATTATCTTTTATAAATGTTTATAATAAATTTTTATCTTTTTATTCGAATGATTTTGATTTTTTATGATTGAAAATTAGGGTTTAAAATTAAATAATACTAGATATATTGATAATTATATTAAATTATTTTTATTTTTTTAAAATAATTGAAATAAAATTACTTTTTTTTTAAAATATATAATAAAAAAATATTTATTAAAGAAAAATAATAATTTCAAATTTATTATAATGATAACAAATAATATAAAAATATTTTTATAACTATATAGGAAATCTTAAAAATTAAAAAATTCATTTCTTTTTCATTTCTCCATTTAAAGCTAAAACCTTTTCTTTACTTTCTTTGATTTTCATATTAGATAAATATTTTTCTAAACCTTCAAATCCAATAACAATAACACTTAAATTATCAGAACTTAATTTATCCATAGAATTTTTAATAACCATATTACAAATATCAAGAGTAATTAAATTAATATCATATTTTCTTTCTTTAGCAATATTATTAACAGTAAACCAAGCACAATCAATAATTTCTCCATTATTTAAATTATCAAAAATACCATCACAACCCATAATAATAAAATCAATATTATTAGTAATATCAATAATATAAATATCAGGAATTGAAATAATTACATTATGAATTCCTCCATAAGAAGTATCTTTAGCTTGAATATCTCCTATAGTTCTAGCAACAGCTAAATGACAAGGATATATTCTATATATTATATTAGGTTCATCAAAATATTTATCAAATTCACTTTCATTATTTATTACTTTAACTTTATTTATATCTCTTTCATCATCATCTTGATCAATATATACTTTACCTCCTGTTTTTGTTATTCTTTGATATTCTTTTGGATTATTTGGTTTATGATCAATTGTTAATGAACGATATTTATTTCCATTATCTAATGACATTATTGCTCTTGAATCACCTACATTTGCTATATATATTTTATTTTCTATTATTAATAATATTAATGCACATGAACCTGAAAAATCTATATTATTATTTTTTATATCAACATATTTTTTATTAAATTCTTTTTCTATTTTATTTATTGCATTTATTAAAGATTCTTTTATATCATTGGGGAAATTTTTATCTTCTATTAAATAATTTATGAAATTATTTTTTAAAAAAGAAGAACAAGTTTCTCCGCCATGACCATCAAAAATTGCAAAATAAGAAATTTTAGGCCAAATTTTATTTTTACAATTATTTGGTTTTTTGACTAAAGGATTTACAGAAATTCTATCTTCATTTTCTTCTTTAATTAATCCATGATAAGAATTATAAGAATATGATTTAATTAAACCAATTTTACCTTTTGAAATTTCTCCAATTGGATATTTTTCATATTCTTTTTTTAATATATTAATTGAAAGATCAGTTTGATCTAATAATGCTCTTAGTTCATTATTATTTTGACTTAATCTTCTATTTTTTTTGCCTGTTGAATTTGGAGAAGTTTTCGTTATTATTTTATTTGAAAAAAATTCATAGTTTTTTGAAAAGTTATCTGAATATTTTATAAATTGAGCTGGAGGACTTTTAAATATATTTTGTGGATTTAATATTAGATTTTCTTTTATTATGTTTTTTGATGTTTTGAATTTTTTTGGTGAACGTAATTTGTTCATTTTTTTATTTATTTAATTTTTCTTTTTATTTAAACAATTATTTTTAAATAAAGTAAATTCTGAATTTTGGATTTTTTATGATATTTAACTTTTATTTTTTTATTTTTCATGAGGTAATTTTTTTTTTATTTTTTTATTCTTTCTGAAAAGTTGTGAAATGTTTTTTGTTTTTAAATTCATAAGAATATTTTTTTAAAAAATTTTTTTTCAATTTAACAATTATTCAAATAAATAAATGGAATATTAAATTTAAAAATTATTGGAAATCAATAAAAATAATTTCATAATGATTGAAAAATATCAAATTCTAAATCTTTTTAATTTTAAACGCTCAAAAATAGAAAAAGAACGATATGAAGTTTATTATATTATATTAATAATTCTTTTTAAAACCTAAGAATATTTAAAGATAATAAAAAATAGAATGTTTGGAAAATAAATAAAAAGAAAAGAAAAATGAAATTATTGAAATTGTTGTTAAAAAAATAATATTATCAATAAAAAAATATAAAAATAAAATATATAAAGTGATTTTAGATAACAATAAAAAGAAATCCTTTTTATTAAATAAAAAAAAATTTCTTTAAAAAGAAATTAATCATTTACTGACTCTTCAATAATCTGTGTAATAAATTTATGATAAACATTAATTAAAAAAAAGTTGAAAGTAGATTCTAGTTTGTCTAATTTTAAAAAATCATCTCCTTCAAAACCTTTTTCAAATTCATCAATAATTTCTTCTCTTTTTTTACAAATTAATTTAACTTTAGAAGCCAATGCATCTTCAAACATTGTTTTTTTAATTGCTTCATGCATATTTTTTCTAGTATTATCAATATAATTAAAATGTAAATTTAAAACTAAACCATAATCACTTACTCTTTCTGTAGATAATAATTCATATAAAACATTTTGAGTTAAATTAATTTGTCTTTTATCAATTCCTTTTATTTTTGAAATTCCTTTTAAAAAATTTTTATTTAATTTTGTATTTTGATATAAATTAATATCTAAAGATAAATTTAATCTAAATTTTGGAGCATCTTGACTTAAATGAACTAATAAATCCCATAATTCATTTTTTTCTTTCATTATTTCAATTTTTGCTTTTGATTTACTTCCTTTTTCATTTTTTTCTAAATTTAAATTTACTTGTTCTGGGTCATAATTCCAATATTTACAAAATATAATAAAAACTTCTTCTAATAAAGAATTATCTAATGAATTTACTTCATTTTTATTATTTTGATTCAATGATGTTATTAAAGGATGAGATTCAGAAGAATCTTTTATATCAGAATTTAAATTTTGCACACTTAATTTATCTTCTTCATTTTCATTTATGTTTAAATGAGGAGAATATTCTTCTATTTTTTTATTTGATTCCATATTAAACATAAAAGATTCATGCTTATTTTTAAATTCATGTATTATTGAAGAAAATTTTCTTAAAATATTAAATAAATATATTATAAAAAAAAGAATTATAACTAGTATTCCAAAATCATAAAATATATAATATTTCTTTAAAATCTCTGTTAATCTTTTTTTAAAATAATCTATTAGTATTATGTATGAACCATTGTCAACGACATTTAAAAGAAAAAGAGTAAAATCTGTTATATATGTTATATTATAATAATCTCCATATAAATATTTATTTAATGAATATGCATCACTATAAGAACCATTTATTTTTTCATAACTATAAAATTTTAAATAACATTTTCTTGGAAGTGTTAAATTTGAAATTATATAATTTTCAGGGTCACTATCTATTTTATTTTTTAAATCTAAAAAATCTTTTTTTTTAAAATTTTTCAATTGAGAATAATTTAAACAATATAATGGAACACAATTACAATGAGGATAGTCTTTTTTAGAAGTTAAATTATCTTTTTCATCTATTGTTATATTATGTGATGTTTTATAAATATACAATTCTGTTTCTGATAAACAATCAATATGGTCATCAATATTATAAAAGAATTCAAAAAAGGCAGAATAATTAAAATTAGCACAAATTTTATTTATTAAAGTTTGATTTGAAAATCCTGAAATAAGTAAAATTTTATTATTTTCTATATTTTGAATATTTTGTAAAAATTTCCCAAAAAAAAAAAATGAACTAAAAACACTGACATCTGCTTTAAAAGATTCAATTATATTATAATAATCATTTAAATTATTAAATTGTTCTATATCAAAAGTATCATAATTAATTCCATCCAAAAAAAAAGTAGAATTTAATCTTTTCATTCCTAATTTAAAATACATTGAATATATTTCACTTTGAGATAAACTATTAATCTTACTTCCAGAAATAGTATATGTTCTATTATCTGAAAATTGTTTTAATTCTTCATTAATATCATCACTTTCCATTGTAAAAATAAAATAATCAAAATTATTAATTTCTGCATAACTTTGCTCAAAAGTGACTATATTATTTGTAATAAACTTTTTATTATTATATTCAAAATAATATTGAATTGTTAAAAAATGATCTTGTGAAAGAGTTGACTCAATTATACTATTATAGTTTTCTATACTTAATTTAGATTTTTTGCTGTTTGTATTTTTTCTAAAATTTAAATCTTTTTGGTAAAACCAATTTATTCGATAAAAATTTTCATTATCTTGGAAAGTTAAATTTAAATCATTATCCATAATAATATAAGGTTCAGTATAAATATTATTGACGTTAAAATTCGAACTTCTTCCTAAAATTTTTTTTTTAGAAGGAAAATTAAAAAAAAACTGATCAACAACATTTAAAGAATCATTAAATTCATAACTAATTAAAAAACTATCTCTAATAATATTATGATAAGGTTTACTTTCAAAGATAATATAAGGAAAAAAAATATAATAAATTTTTGATAATTCATTTAAATTATTCTCTGATATGGTATCATTATCTAAATATTTATTCATTTGTTCTTCATCAATTGTAAATCTAAATTCATCATTATCTAAATCTCCATAAGAAAGTTTTGATATATTTAAAATTGTTTTATTTGCTAAAATATGATGTCTTATCATTTCTTTTAAAAAAACTTTAGTAAAAAAAATATTTGATATTTTATCTTCAAATTCATAAAAAACTCTATCACTTGCAATTTTAATTTCCATTTCTCTTTCTTTTTCGATTATTTTTTGTAATATTCCTGTTTTAAAATTTATGTAATAGTCTTCATAAAATAATTTTCCATAATAAAAATGATGAATTAATATAAAAGAAAAAAGACATAAAACTAAAATTGGAAATAAAAAAATTACAATTTCTGTTGGAAAATTTAATGAAAGTAAAAATGAGTTTTTCTTATTTTTCATACATTTATAAAATTCAGAACAAATATTTTTTGAATATTGAATTAGGAAAAATGTTTTTTTTTTTTTTAACATTTCTTCATCATCATTTTTTTTTTCTTTATTTCTTTGATTAAAATTTTGATTGGAAAAATTTAATTGAATATGAGGAGAAAGAGGAGAAACATTAATTCCAGGATGAGAATTCATAAAATTAAATTAAAAATTAATAAAAAAAGAATTAAAAAATGAAAGATAGTTTTGGATATGCTATAAAAACAATAGAAGAAATATGTAATAATTTTATTGGAACTCAAAATGGAAAATTAGGAAGTTTTTGGATGGAAAAAAAAGATAAAAAAAAGGGAAAAACAAATTATGAACTTTGTTTCGAAGAACAAAATCTTGCTTTAGAACATTTTTCAAAAGCAATTAATGAAGAATTATTAAATAAAATAACTAAAACATTAAAAAATGATTTTGGTTCAGATAATTTTAAATTTACTGTTTTTTCTATATTTATTAAAAGAAAAATTGGAGAAAAAAATGATAAGACTTTTATTTTAAATTGTTGTCCTGTTATTATTGGAGAAAATATTTCTGATGGTTATTATATTCATCACTCTATTCTTAAAAATAAAAATTATAATAATATTGAATATTATTTAAGTATTGTAGTTTCTGGGATAAAATATTGATTAAATGTTTTTTTAACATTTTTTATTTATTGATATTGTTTAATCTTGTTTTATATTTGAATTGATAGTTTTTTAAATAAAAATTTACAAAAAAAAATTTCAAAAAATTTGTCATAACTTAAAATAATAATTTTTTTAAATTATTCAATATATAAAAATTATCGTCGAAAATTTTAAATTTAAAATGAAAAATTAATAAGTATAATAAATCATTCAGTTTTTAATTACAATTATTATAAATACAATACAACATTTATATTAACAAACAATAAATAAATATTCATTAGTAGAATTCTTTCATTCTTAAAAGGCTATTATAAAAATCTTCATCTTTTATAACAAATTTATGAGGAAAAATAGCTAGAAAACTAGAAAAAGTACAGAAATTAGTTTTAGTTTGTTCAATAAAAATAGTAATTAAGATATATAAAAGAATATAAACAACAATAAAACAAAATAAAATAATATTTAAAGATTTTAACATTTTATTTCTTTTATTTTTTTTAATTTTCAATAAAAGAAGATTAGAATATTTTTCTCCAAAATAAAAATAATTTAATAAATAAGTTTCAATATCATATAAAAGGGATAAAGCATAATTAAATAAACTTAAACTTGAATCATCGTTATCATCTTTTGTTTGGGAAAATAGATTTAAGACTTGTTTATTTAAATTATTTTGATAAACTAAACTTTGTTGTAAACCTTGAATTAAAATAGAATTCCAAAATGTAGAACAATGTTTATAATTAATATTTGAATTAAAATCCATTAATAATTCACACATATTTCCATAATAAAGTTTAGTTAATTCACCTTCTGGGGTTTTTATATCAGAATTTATTTTTTTAATTAATTGCAAATATAATGTATTATCTTCAATATAAGGTTGATCATCTTGAAAAATAGAATAATCAAAATTAACATTTGATATATTTATTAAAGTAATATTTTGGTTATTTAATAAACAATAATTAGTTTCATTTGACTTTAAAATTTTTAAACATTTTTCTTTTTCAATTATAAAAGTTATATATGTTATGATATTTTTTTTTAGTATTATATATTTTAAATATGTATTTATTGTTACACTTTCTATTTTTGATGATAAATCATCAAAAGATAAATAATCATTTTTTTTTATTATATAAACTGGATATATTACAATATAAAATATCATAAATAAAATTAGTATTCCACAATATTTTATTGAAGAAAAAAATTCTAGAAAAAGATAGAATTTAATCATTAAATTTTTTTTTTGTTTTTTTTGAATTTGTTGTATATGTAATTTTTTTCTTTTTTCTTTTTCATGTTCTTTAATTTCTTTTTTTATTTTAATATCTTTTACAGTATTATTTAAATTACTTTTTACCCAACTTTTTCTTTTGTTTGATAAACTAATTTTTTCATCTTCTTCTTGAATTTTAAGATGATTATTATAATTATTCTCATTTTTTTCATTAATATTATTTTCAGTATCTTTCATTTCATCTTCAATTTCATGATTTAATTTTTTTCTAATTTCTTCTAAATATTTCACATAATTATCGAAATCTTTAGTCTGAAAATTTACCATTCTTTCAATTAAAAGTTTTTTTGCTTTATATCTTTTTGAAATAATCCATACAAAAAATAGAAAAAAAATAATAAATAAAAGAACATGAAAAATAATATATATATAATTTATTGAATAATAATTTTTTTTTTTTAAAATTTCTTTAATTTGTTCATAATTTAATCCATAAAGATTAGAAAAAGAATAATTGAAAGAAGAATCAATAATATTTTTTAATAAAGTTTCTAAAACCTCATTTTCTTCATTAAAATATTTATGAGTGTTATTTATATAATATAAAGAATTAGAAATTAGAAAATATAAAACATTTAATTTATCAATATCATAAGTAATAGTATTATTTAAGTTTAAAACATAATAATTAATTAATTGTAAATCAAAAATAAGATTTTTATATTCTTCTTTAAAATTACCTACTTCATTAATTTCAATTAATAAATCATCTACAATAGTTTTAATAATAATTAATATATTATCAAAATAAGTTTGGTTAAATATTTCTTCAGTCAATAATCCTTTTTTTGTTAAATAAAAATTATAAAAAGAAATAAATAAAGAGGCAGTATTTTGCTTAGTTTCATTAAAAAAATAATTTTGTTTTAAAAATTCATCAATATTTAAAAAATTGTTTTTCAAAGATTTAGTATTATAAATAATAATAAAAAGGGAAATTAAAGAAAAAATAAAAGCTGATATTCTTAAATATTTTACATTTTGAGGTGTTTTTCTATTTAAAACATATTCTTTAAGTAAATTAAAAGAAATTTGGTTTTGTAAAATATTAGAATTATTCTGCCCAATATGACTTAAATATCTTTTTATTTTCCCATGATGAGATTTTATTTTTTTTTTTGAATCTTCTAATAAATTATTTATACTCTCTACTTTAGTAATTTGTCTTTTATAATCTTTACTTTTTTCTCTTAAAACTTTTGGTACTTCTTCTTCAAAATGTGTTTCATATAATTTTTTTTTTTTTAAATTATTTAAATCATTTATATTTAAATCTACTGTTATATCTTTTTGAATAAATATTTTATAAAATGAATATTGATTATTAAAATAAGAGCAATGCACAACCCGAAAAAAAATGCTTTTGCTTTTTTCTTTACAATTATTTTTAATTTCATTAAAAAAATCGTTAAATAATATTAAATCATTATTTTCTTTTTCATTATTTTTAAAAGTATGAGTATTTTTCACAATTAAATCTTTTTTATTAATTTCATTTAAAACATTATAAAAATAATTATAATTATCATTAGTAAAAGTTTTCAATCTTCCATTCAATTTAATTTGCTCATAAATTTTTTCTAATTTATTTTTAATACTTACAGTAGTCATAACATTACTAAAAATATTTCCTCTATATTCAGTTATTTCACTTTCAATAATATATTTTTGATTTTTATATTCAATTAATTGTAAAAATTCAGGAATTAAAGTTGAAATATGATTTCCAATAATAAAAGGCTTTAAATTATAAGGATAAATCCATAAATGATTTGGATTATTTAATAATTCAGAATCAAGAATTGAAACATTTGTCATAGAATCTATTTTAAATTCACTATCTAAAAATAATAAAAATTGATTTGAATTTTCTTTTGTCAAAGAAACTAAAAAAATTAATCCACTCGAAAATGAAGGAAGTGATTTTATATAACCATTTACATTGAATAAAGTATCTTTTATTTGAATTGGTATATTTTTTTCTTCATGAAATACATTTTTTAAATTTGAATATTCAATTGCATCTTGAATTAGTTTATTATGAAATGTTGAAAGACATTTTGGAACTAAATCCTCAAGATATAAGTTCAATAATTGTTTTTCATTATTTAAAAAAAAAATTCTTGGGAAATTTAAAGTAAAATATAATAATTTTCCTCGATTATTATAACCATCAAATAAAAGAATACATGTTTTTTCTATATTAAATAATTTATGATATTTATTATCTATTTCAATAAATTTTCTTTCTTTTATTATATGAAAATTTTTACTTAATTTATTTAATAATTCATCATCTTGAATTATATTATCTATATACATAATAAAATCTTGTTCAATTTCATCACAAAAAGGATTTAAATTAATTATTTCATTCCAAAGTTCTAAAATTTCTTTTCTTAAAGTTACTATTTTATTCCCAATTTTTAAAAATTTTTCTGTAGAATTTTCAGAAGAAGATTTTAAAAAATTAAAATAATCAGCTTGTGCTTGAGTAGCATCGAATATTTTTATTCTTAATTTTTCTGTATATTTATTAAATAATATTACTTTAGATATTTCAATATGTTTAATAGAATCTTTATTTTTAATATTATTTTGTAATAATCTATCAATCATATATTCTTTTATATCTTCCATTAAAGTATATTTTAAAAAATTATTTTTATATCCTCCTATTTTTTTCTTTGAACAAAGATAAATTGTATATGTAGGATTTTTTAAATTATTTACTAAAAAATAACAAAATAATAAAACCATATCATCTTTTAAACTTGCTGATTTTTCCATAAAATAATGGTAAATTGTATAAATAATTGAATTCATTTTCAATAAAATGCTATTTTTTCCAAAATATTTTTTCATATATTTATTATAAATTAAAGATTGATATAATTCTTCATCATCTTTATGATTAACTAAATAATCTTCAAAAGAATTAATAATTCCATGAATATAAATTTTAGAAGTATTATTATTGTTTTGTATTAATGCATTAAAATTATAAATAAAAATTTCAATATTTTTTAGACTTTCACATTCAAAAATATTACTTTGAAATAAATAGAATTCAATTGTATAAAGTTGAAAAAAATAGACAAAAATAAAAATAAAAGTCCAACCAATAAAAATAAAAACAATAACATCAACAATGGTAGTAAAAAAAGTCATTAATAAAATAAATGATAACCAAGTAAACCATAGAAAACCAGTAGACATAAACAAATTCATATAATTTTTGTAAAAGTAAACATTATTATTTAAATAAAAATATAAAGTTAATCCATAAATAATATGAATTATTTTCGAATATATTCTCATTTTTTTACTATTACCATAATAATTTTTTTGAACAAAACCAAAAACATAAATTATAAAAGATAAACAATAGCAAATTAATTCAAAATATGTATTTGTTCTTTTTAAAGTTCCTAAAATTTTTATACCTCCAATTTCATTAAAATGAATTGTGATTATAAAAGAATATAAAATAAGGAAAATTAAATTAATGAAAGATAGGATAAAAAGAAATAAATGAATTGAATTAGAATAACATTCTATATCTAAATAAATATGTTTATTTTTTTCACAAAGAATAATTATTCCAAAAATATTTATTAAAGGACATATTAAATAATTTACAAGAAGACAGTGTAAAAATCCTAAAAATTGAACCAGATAAACATTAAATTTTTTTAAGTAATTTATTTTTAAATAAAATAATAAAATTATGAGTAGGAAAGTATAAAACAAAGAACAAGATAATAAAATGATATAATTATTTTTTGAATTAATACATAAATGAGGAAAAACAAAATATCTAATTGAATATAAAATATTTATAAAAAAATCATCTTTTATTTTCTGTGAATTTGCTCCAATTACTGAATGCTGCATTAATTGCAAAAAAAATAAAAACCTTATAAATAAAAGTAAAAGTGCATTATGAGTTTTATGTCTTAAAATTATATAAAAAAATTTGTAAATACTATGTATATTTTTTCTTGAAAAAATATCAATATATGGAAATGTTTCTTTCATTTCTGCCTTTTCTATTAATCTACTTTCAATCATATTTTCTCAAAGTTTTTTATAATTTTAAAAAAAATTAATTTTTAAAAAAATTTTTTAATTATTTTATAAAATTTTTTATGATATGAAAAAAATTTAATATATATATAATAAAAAAGTTTATCCAATGAAATAAAGGCAATTTTTTATTTTATTTTATCCTTTTTCCAATAATTTAATAAAAAAAATTCATGAATGAGAGTAATATTATTCCGAGTGAGAGTCAAATTTTTAGAAACAGTACTGCTTCATTAAACAATGATAGAAATGATTCTCCTAAAGAAACTGAACAAAACCTAAGATATTTATGTTTTTTTGAGATATTATTTCTTTCTTTGATTTTAATTCCTTTATTTTTAGACTTTATTTTATCCATTTCTTTTAATAATCAATATAAAAATGGATATATTAATGATTTATATGATAATTGGAATAAAAAACCAATAATGGAAATCTCAATTGAAGATAGTTATAAAGGTGAGGAAATAATAATAGGAAAATCATTAAATGATAAAAATTTATATAAATGGAAAGGAGTTGGATTTAAAATTAAAAGAGGTGAATATAATTATTTTGATTCTTTTACAAAGAAAAAAAGTTCTAAAGTATGTGGAATTGATTCAAATGGAAATTATTTATATTTTGATGAATGCCCTATAAATTATGTTGAAATTTCAGAGAATGATGAATCATTTTTATCAAAATATGGTTATCAATTTGAAAAAATAAGAATAAATTCAAATACTTATCTTCATTATTCTAATACTTTTACATATGGAAAAATATTGGTTGATCTCCATATAAGTGATTATATAGGCCCTTGTAGTAATATAAATAAAAATGATATTTGTTCTTATTATTCAAATTGTAAAAATAAATGTAATTCTAAGGAAAGTATTTTAGATAATTCTTTTACTAAACTAGATTATTATAGTTTTAATTCTTTTCAAGAAGATAATAATTTAAATGGGAATAAAAACGATTATGATAATATGAATTATATTTATTTATATGGAAGAACATATATTGCTTCAAACGAGTTAATAAAAAAAGATAATATTTTTGAAAATATAAAAAAAAAAGAAAAAAAATTGGCTCTACTATATTTAGTATTTCCTCTTGTTTTATTTCTTCAATTGTTCTTATTTTTTAATAATCAATATCTAAATAAAATAGGAAGTATATTATCTTTTGTTTTAATTCTCTTTCATTTTTTTGTTATTATTCAGAAAAACATTAATCCAGAGATTTTTAAATATATTTATCATGAAATTGGAGAATTTTATCGTAACAATTCTGCAACAATTTATTTGCGATGTATTATTTTATTTTTGGATGCTTTCATAATTGTAATTTTAATAATAAATATTTTTACCTATGAAAAAAAAAAAGAAAATTATTTTGGTCTTAATAATATTTGTAAATTTTCTGAAGAAGATATTCCAGAAGAATATATTCCTGAATATAAAGAAACTATTAATTGGTGTAGATCAGAGAATTGTTGTAATTGTGACAAAGGTGATAATCAAGATAATGAAAAAACTTATGAAGATAAGGTTGCAGAATTTTTATCTCAACCACATTTATTAAATAAAGCCAAAAAATATTGTGACATATTGAAAGACATAGATTTTATTAAATTTAAAAAATTAAATTTTGATGATGATTTTAAAAACGATCTAAACAATATGGTTGATAACTTTACAAAAAGAATTCCTAAATAATAATTAATATATTTTAATATTATTTAAAATAATCCTCAATTAATTGAAAGAATTTATTAAAACTACTATTTAATCCTTTTTGATCAATACTACTCCCAAATTCTTTATCATAAGTATTTTGACAACATGATTTTTCTTCTTCATCTTTAACAGACATTTTTATTGGATTGTTATCATTGAATTTGCTATCTCCGTAAATAATCTTTAAAATTTGTATAAAAGTTTTTTTATTTTTTTTAAATTGAGTATCCATTTCTCTATTTTTTTTTAAACCACAATAAAATAAAATAAAATCGCAACAACTACTCCATAAAATACATTTAAATAATGGCAAACAATATAAATAATCACAAACAGTACATCTGAAATTTCTTCTCTTTTTTTCCTTATCTTTTTTATCAAACTTAATCAAAAATAAAAGCATTAGAATATTTAAAATAAAATATATGATTGTTGATATTATAAAAAAAATTTTATAAACATAATAATTTTTCCAAATTCTTGAATATAAAAATTCCTCTGCTAATGGACTCTTAATATATGGTAAAATATTTAATGTTATTGAATTATATTTTTCTAAGTCCAAACAATGATATAAAAGTATAAGAAAAATAAGAAAAATGTTTATAATACTACATATTATTGTGCAATATTTATTATCTATACTTAAGATAATGAAAATAAGAATTAAAGTAATTGGTAATAACAAAAAAAAACTTAGTTTAAGGTTACTTTTTATTTCTTTTTTTTTATAATAATTATATAATTTTTTTAAATCTGATGAAATTGCATTTGATTCTTTTTCTAAACTAATATAAGATGAATAATATAAACTTATTTCAATATTATCACAATCAGAAGTTTTTAATGAATTTTTATTAATATAATCATTAATTGGAATTGAATCAATTAAAGTATTTGAATTATCTCGATATTTACATAAATTATAATTTATTTTATTACAATAATTTTCTAAATAATAACATATTCCACATTCTTTTATTCCTCCGACTCTTAAATCTATGATTATTTTTCCTTCTGTATTTTCATTTGAATAATAAATATTTTTTCCATTATTTAAAGGAATAGTTTCTGTTTTAAAATTAATATCAGAGGGTAAACTAGTTCCAATATATAAATAATTAATTGGGCAATCATCATTATTATTCAAATATAATTTATTTCCATAACTATCAGTTCCACATAATTTTTTATTATTTTTACTCATTTCAATATAATTTGTAGTATTTAATCTTTCTATTTGAAAATAGATTCCATTCCAGTTATAAATTTCTTCTTCCTCATAATTATCAATTGGATGAGGATTAAATGGAAAATTATCTTCACTAAATCTTTTAATTTTTAATATTGGATGATTTTCCCAATTATCTAATAAATAGAGATAATTTTTACTTTTATAAGGTTTTATTACATAAATTAACGCAGAAAAAATGAAAGAAATAAAAAAAAAACAAATTGAAATACCTCCAGGAATAATAACAGGTTTTTCTTCTTTAACATTCAAATAATTATTAATTCCTTCATCATCTTTTACGTTTCCAATACCCAATTGATCATTATCATCCATTAAAGAGTTTAATTAATTGATTTAGATGATATTAATAAATAAAAAAATCCTTTTTTTCATAAAGACAATAAAAAATATTTAAATTATTAAATAATTTTTTATTTTTAAAATAAATTTTTCCCAAATGATTTAATGACACTTTTTTATTTTTTTATAAATAATATACAAAAATCAAAAATATCAAATTAAAAAAAGTTTATAGTTTTAAATTAATTTATGTGGAATTGATTTAAATGGAAAATAATAGAAATTTCATAATTTTGTTAAATCTGACAAATTATTCTAAAATAAGGTTAAATACATGAAAGAAGTGTTGAAAAAACAAAAACAATAAAATGATTTATTAGAGAAATTCCTCAGTTAATTAATTTTATGTTATTTTTATAATCCTAAAAAATTAAAATTATTCAATATAAAAAGAGTTTTATATATATTTTTTATATAATTGATAAATAGATATTTGATTCAAAATAAAATTAATATTAAATAAATTATAAGATAAAAATATTAAATATATAAAAATGAAAATATTCTTTATATTAATTATTATATCCTTTACCTCTCAGTCCAAATATCAAAGGATGGAATTAAAAAATGAAACATTATTATATTTAACAGGAGAGTATAAAAATTATCTTTTATCATCTGATTTATCAAATTACAATAAAGATGAAATTATATTTTTTTTTTTTAAAATTCCTAATACAAATGAAGAATATTCAGAAGATAATATGAAATATTTTACTTTAGATACAATAACAAATTTAGAAGAAATAGAAATTCCAACAACAACATTAAATATATCTGTAAAAAAAAACACAACAGATAAAGATAAAATATATAAAACTTTTTATATTGCTCATAAAAAGAATAATGAAAAACAAATTGTTTTTTTAATTAATGAAAAAAATTCCAACAATGAAGGTTATGCAATGATAACTAAATATGATGAATCAAATAGATACGAAATATCTTTAAATGAATTTGTTAAATTAGATCTTAAAAATAAACCTTTATTTATTGTTTCTGAAACAAATAATAAAGATTTTTATATAAAATTTAGTTGTAATTTTGATTTATTTAATAATTCTAAAATTAAATATAATATATTTAATGAACATTTTTCTCATTTTCCACCAATTCAATCCAAAAAATTAATTAATCCTCTTGATGAAAATAATATTATTCAATTAAAAACTGGAGAAAATAATTATACTATATATTTACATATTGAAAACAAAAAAACAGTAGGAATAATAATTGAAACTGAAAAAGATGGATTTATTAATTTTGAAACAATAAATGAAAAATATATAATAAATCAAATAATTGAATATGATTATAGTACTATAGATACAAATAATAATCTTTTAATTATTGAATCAAGTTCATCAATTCATAATTCTTATTTTTATGTTGTAAAAGAAACTTTTAATAATAAAGATTTAGAAATTTATTATTCAAATTATGAAAAAATTCCTGATTCAAATATTAAAAGTTATGATTTAAAAAAAATTAATTGTGATAAAAAAGTAAAAGAAAATGAGAAATATTCTTATTGTAACTATACTTATAACTTCCCAATCATGAAATCACAATTATTTATATATTCAAATATTGGAGAAATAAATATTAGAAATGGAAAACTAAATGAAAATTTTATTTCAGCAAAAGATAATTTTAAAGGTAACTTTATTGCAAATTTACATTATTCACTTGGATTTTCTACTAATTATGAAAAAATTTATATGCAAATTATAGCTTCAACAAATAAAAAAATTGAATTTAATACTTATTTAATTCCAATTTCTTTAGACCAAATTGTAGAAATAAAAGAAGATAATTTAATTATATTAAATAATTTTTATTTTTCACTTGATAATGATACTTATTTTTATTTTGAATCTAATGAGTTATCTAAAAGTCTAATTTATGATATTTTTTCTTATGAAGATTGTACAATTTCATTTGAGAGAACATCTTTAAGTAAAAATCCAAATGAATATTATAATATAAGTAAATATGAAGAAAAAGAAATTATAAATAAATATCAATTTGTATTTTTAGAATTTAATATTTCAGATTTTCCAAATAATAGTAATATTTATTTAACTTTTAATGGACCAAATGATAATAAATTTAATACTTCTAAAATTTATTATGCTAAAGAAATTAATAATAACGAAAGTTTTAAAGGTGAAAAATTTATTTCTGTTAATTGTAATAATACCTTAAATGAAAAATCAATCACTTTTTATTGTATTTTTAAAAAAGAAAAATATGATAATTTAAAATTAATTCTTTTTATCTTCGAAGAAAATGTCCAATTTAAAGTTAAAAATACTGAAAAAAATGAATTTAAAGAGAATAGTAAAACATCTTTATATCTTTTATTAGCAATTATTGTTGTTTTTGTAATAATTTTTATTGCTATTTCTATATATTTTATTAAGAAAAAAAAAGGAATTGATTCATCAAAAATTGATACTAATCTGGTTCTCTAATTTTAATTTAAAACAATTAAATAATTCGATATAAATTAAAATATTAGTATCAAAAGATATTTAAATATAAAATAAATATATTTTATTAAATTTTGAAATTCTTTTCAAATATTTGAGAAAAAGGAATAAATCATAATAATTTTAAAAATTATAAATAGAATAATAAATAAAATTGCTATAAAGAAAATTTTTTGGAAATTTTATAATATTTTTTTCTCTAAATAATTAACTCTTTTAATTTTATTTAAAAATAGTTCAAGTGTTTAATATGAATACTTTTAAATCTTTGTTCAAATACATAACAACATATTCTTTTCAAAAGAAAAAAATATTTATAAAAATAAGAGATAATATTATATAATTTTATGAATACTTATATATTTATTTTGTAAGAATAAAAAATTTATTATGAATAAGAATAACAAATGTCTTTAATTTATATATAGTAAAATCCTCTGAATTAAAAAAATAAAGAGGAAGAGAATATCAATTTAATTAAAAAAATCATTTTTTATTATTCAAATACATTTTTTAAAGATAATGATTTTAATAAATAGTTAATACTTAAAATGAATTAGATAAAGAATATTAAGAAGATAAAGTAGTTAAATTTAATATTGTTTTAGTCAAATTATTTGATAAATTATATGACAAATTGTAATAAAAAGATAAATATTTAAAATATTTGTTTTCTTAAATCTATTTTTTATCTTTTTTATTTTAATAAGATATTTGAAATATTTACTTTGAAAGACAATGAGATTGATATTTTTTTAATCAATTAAGATATAATCAAATGAAAATTTTAAATGAATCAATTATTAATCATTATTTATTATATTTATATTTCAAATAATTTATTTGATAGTGATAATACAAATATATAGAATTTAATTTAGAGTTCATCTATTATTAAAGTTTTTTCCTTAATTTATAAAATAATAATATCTTTTTGAAAAAGAATATAAATTTTAAAATGATATTTGAAAAATCCCTTTAATTTGAATTTTTTTTCGAAAAATTTAAATTATAATAAAATAAAAAAACATCGTTTAAAAAATCATAAAAAAAAAAAAATATTAAAATCATTCTTCCCTTAATAATATATAAAAACCAAATATTCTTATTATATATTAAAAAACCATAATAAAAAAAGAAAAAATCGAATAATAATAAAATAATTTTTTAATTACTCAAAGAATAAATTCTAACTCCTCCATCACTACATCCACAAGCAAATAATTCTCTTTTATCTCTAACTCTAACAAAATCAGTAGAATAAACTCCAAACTTAGGTTCTTTATTACCAAAAAGTGGCCAAGGTCTATTATTATCATCAACATAATCTTCTTCATCAACATTATTATTATTATTATTATTATTATTATTTTCATCATCTTTTTCTTCTTCATTATTAACATTAATCCAAATATTAAATGGAGCATTTTTTCCATGATAAACATTGAAAGTGTCTAAATCAAATAATCTAAACATATTATTATTAACACCTCCGATAGCAAAAACTTTTTGATCTTTTCTTTGATTGAATTTAACAGAATAAATATAAGTAGGGAAATTTTTTTGTCCAGTTTCATAAATTATTTCACTAACACATTTTAAATTTCTAATATCCCAAATTTTAACTTGAGTTTCCGTAGACCAAGCACCAGTTAAAACAAAATTTCCACTAATATCAATACTATCACCACAAATTTCAGGTCCGAAAATACTATGACAAATTTTTCCTCCTCTGACATCATAAAATTGAACAGTTTTATCCCATCCTCCGGTAACTAACATATTATCATTTTCAGGATGGAATTTCACACAAAAAATTCTTCCTGAATGTCCTGGTTCATCGAATTTATAAGGTCTCATTGAAGTGATTAAACTTTTCATATTTTCGTCATAAATACGAACACAAACATCATTTCCTGCTGTAGCAAATCTTTTATAATCTCTAGTATAATCAACTGAATTAATTGCATTATTTAATTCATGTAATGAATGTAAAACTTTACCACTTGAAGTATGCCAATGACTTATATAACCATCTGCTGAACCAACTAAAAGTGTTGTGTCTTTTTTCTTATTCCATTTTATTGATGTTACAGGATATGTTCCTACTTTAAATGATATTGGAGCCTTCTTTTCATTTAATGGAAATATTTGAACAAAACCATTTGAATATCCACATGCTATGTGAGATCCTGTTGGACTAAATTGAGTTGTAAAACATTCTCCATATGGAGGATTCTTCTGTTGCTCTGCATTCAATGTCTCACGAGAATATTTAAATATTGGAAAGTGAACACTTTCAAATGCTAATTTAAATGGAGGAGGTGACTGATTTTGAGGAAGTGGAGGAGGAGTGGGTGATGTCTGAGGTACTTGAGGAGGCTTGTATGGTGGGTATGAAACTATGTTCTCTGGTTCAAATGCTGTTTCTTCTTCTGTTGCCTCATGCTTTGCTATTATGAATTCTTCTTTTTTTGGCTTTTTGATCATTTTTTTTATATTTTTTTTTTATTTTTTTTATTTATTTTGTTTTTAAAGGGGTTTTTTTTATTTTTGGTTTTTTATATATTATTATTTTTTATTTTTTTTTATTTTTTTATGTAATTTTATTGCAAATGATATATATTTTTTTATATTTTTTTAAAATAGTTTCACTCTTTATATAATTAATTGAAAAACCATCATAATTCTTTTCTTTTTCAGAAATTGTTTTTTTTTAATCTTCATTAATTAAAATATTAAGTATAATAATATTTCATTTATAAAATTTTGAAAAACAGATTAAATACTTAAAAATGGATATATATATTAATTAAATTATTTTATTTTTAAAAAATGCTTAATATATTAAACAAAATAAAGCAAGATAATCATAAGCATAAATTTGAATAACTTCATGAAAATGAAATAATAAATTTTATTTTAATTTGAGTTATTTTAATCAAAAATAAATACAACTTCTATGAATAAATAAAAGAATTAATACGTAAATTAAGTAAATTATTTTTTTAATTTGGAAATAATTATAATAAAAAAATGAAAAATCAAAAAAATAATATACATTTAACTATTAATTTTTGTTAAAATAAAATATAATTTCATAATTTGTTTCTTTTTTTATATAACTCATTAATATAAACTCAAATAGAATATGATAATAAAAAAAAGTTAATAAAAAATTTTAGAAAAGAAAACCGTTAAAAAAATTAATTTAAATTATTTTTTTATTAAAATATAATAATTCCCAATAAAAAAATATATATAATATATCTATATATATCAATAAATTAAAAAAACTACTCTTTAATATTACATAAAAATTCAAAAATATTTTCTGTATCATCAAATCCTCCTAATTTATATTTGGAAACATAATTACCATCAATTATCCAACTTTTATCATATATTGTATTAAAAACTTTATCGATAGTTAATCTAAAAGCGTCATCTAACATTCTAGGAATTAATTTTTCAATAACAGGAGAAGAAATTCCCAATCCAGGATTATTGTTAATTTCTAAAATCCAAGGTCTAAAATTTTTATCTATAATAAAATCATAACCAAATATTTCAAAACATAAAACATTATTTGTTCTCATTAATTTATTTTTTACTGAATTCATTGATATTAAAATCAGATTTTTCATATTAGAAATTAATGTATCAAATTTATCTAAAGATATATTATTTTCAAATAAAAATTTTTTAAAGTCTTTATATGAGATTTCATTTCCAAATTCATATTTTTCAAATTTATTACATTTTTTTTGTACTGAATGATTAGTAATATGAATAAATTTATTTGTATTATTTAAATCATATTTTTCTGAACTTCCTTTTAAATGACCTTCTTTACAATAATATACATTAAAATTAGAATCAACTAAAACAAAACATCTTATATCAAATTTCCTATTATAATATAATAATGGATTATCTAAATATTTTTGAATTATAATATCATTTGAACAATGCATTGTTGAATATTTTTTTTGTTGTTTATATTCTTCTGTTTCTTTTTCATCTGATTCATCATTTTCATTTTCATTATCTTTTTCGTCTATATTATTTATAAATAATCTTTTATCTACTCCTTGAAACATTTTTTTACATATTTTAAATATTTCATTATAATTATTATGAATTTCTATACATTTTCCTTGATACAAATCAGAAGGTTTGACTATCCAATAATTATATTCACTTAAAAATTCTTTATTTATATATATTGGAGTGTTTTTTAAAGTTATTAAATGTTTTTCATAATCAAAGACTTCAGAATATTGCTTATTAAATATTAGATCTTCTTCACTTCTCACATTATCATTTACTATTTTAAATATATCCTTAAATATTTTAAATTGAGTTTCAAAATTGATTTTTGTATGACTAAATATAATTGTAAAAGGAACAATATCAAATACATTTATTTTACATTTATCACAATAAGTGACTAAGTTAATAAAAAAATGTTTTTTATTTCCTAATTCATAATTTCTTTCAAATAAATTTGTCATTTTTAACTTTTTCATTGATAAATTATTATTATAAATAAATCTTTTAAAACTTATTTTATTTGAAAAATATTTCCATTGGAAATTAGCATTAATATAAAAAGGATCATCTTTATTTTGAATTAAAACCCAATTAATCCTATGTTTAAAATAACTAGATAATTGATAAAGATACATTTGATTAATTGTATAATAAAAAATATTTGAAGAATTATTTATATTTGGATTTATAGAATAAGGAATATTTACTTTATTTATCAATTTATTTATATCATCAATTTGATAAAAATTAATTAAATTATTATTTCCTAATTTTAAAGGTATTTTTTTTGAAGAATTTAATTCATTTTTACTTTTAGAATAAATTGGAAATTTATTAATATTTTTTACATTAAAACTTTTCCTTTTTAAATTGCTGGAAACTATTATATTATTATTACTAGATTTATTTTTATCTTCAAGTTTTATTAAATCTTCTTCTTTTTTTTTTAAACTATTTTCTTTTTTTTTATTTTTATTAAAAATAATATTATTCAATATACTTTCTTCGCATTTAATTCTTGAAAAATTATTTAAATCATCAAAAAAATTTCTATTAACAGTTGATCCTTTTTGAGGATATAATACAATAGATTGAATATTTGCATTAATTTTTTTTGATTTAATTAAAGATTCAGATTTAATTTTTTTTTCTCTTTTTATTTTTTCTGTTGAAGGCATTATTTTAGATTTAGAGTAAGAATTATTTATGGATAAATTTGGATTTATTTTTTTATAATTATTATATTTAATCTGATAAAAAGATAATGATATTTTATTAAATTCTTTAGATAAAGATCTTAATAAAGATTCCTTTCTTTCATTATTAAAAATCATTTCATTAAATCTACTATTTTTTGGATAATTGAAAAATTGAAATGATATATGATTAAACATTAAATTATGGTTGTCAAATTTTTTTTGTAATTTCCTGTTTTGGTTTTTTAAAAATAATTTCATATCTTTTGATAACATTTTTCCAAAACCTATATAATGAAAATAAAAAAATTAAAACTTTGTTTCTGAATATTTTATTTAATATATTCTTTATTTTTTATAAAAAAAATAAAACATATTTTTAAAATTATCTTCAACAAATTAAATAAAAATCAAATTATTTAAAAAAATAAATAAATGGAAAATCCAATTGAAATAAAATCAATTTTAGGAAAAAAAACAATAAATAATAAAACAAAATATTTAATTGAATGGGTGGATGGAAAATTTACTTATGAATCAAAAGAAAATTTAATTAATTGTGATAATTTAATTGAAGAAATTGAGAAAAATAATAAAAGAATAATTCCCTCTGAAATAAATAATAATTCAAATGAATATAAATATTTTAATATTAAAATAGATTATCCTTTAAATATTGTTTCAGTTAAACAATGTAAAAATCAAATTTTATATGAAATTAAATGGAAAAAAAGAGAAAATAATTTTGCTCCTGAAAATTATTTTGCAAGTCCTGAATTTTTATTAAAATATTATAGAAGTTTTTTCCTTAATTTTTTAACTAGTCAATTAGTGCCTTAAATATTTATATAGAAATATAAAATATATTATAATTTAATTAAATATTAAATATGAATAATCATAATTCATTTAATTTGTCTAATTTAAAAACATCAATTGAAACTAATTTATCTAATTCTCAAATTACATTTTCAAATATTATAAATTATAAAAATAATAATAATAATATAATCATTGAGGAAAAGAAAAAAATTAATAATGAAAATAAAAATGAAAAAGAAAAAGAAAAAGAAAAAGAAAAAGAAAAAGAAAAAGAAAAAAAAGAATTATTAAAAAATACAAAAGAAAAAATAATAAAAGATTCATTAATTCTTTCATTGGAAAAAGATCTTGACTATGAAAAAAATAATAATAAAAATTTTTTAAATAATAAAAAAAATTCCTATAAAATAGTCAAAAATTATGAAAAGAATTTAAAAGAAATTATAAAATTTCAAAAAGATAAAAAAAAAGAATTAAAAGGTTTTATCTCAATATGTGAAAATTATGAAAATGAAATACAATCTATCAAAGACAATAAAGAAATATTAATTAAATCAAGTGAAGAACTTAAAAATGAGAAAAAAGAAGAAGAATATAAATTAAATATACAATTAAATAAAATTTCAAATGATTTAAATGATCAAAATAAAATATTAAATGAACTAAATTCAACTATATCAATTTTACAAGAACAATTAAATAATAAAAATAATAAATTTGAAACAGATGAAAAAAATCATATTGAAAAATATGAGGAATTATTAAATAATTATAATTCTTTAGAACAAAAATATAATTATTTAAAAAATATCGATATTGAAAGAGAAAATGAAATACAACAAAAAGATATTAAAAAAAGATTGTATCAACAAAATGAATTACAAAATAATATAATTTTTAAAGAAAAAGAAATTAAAGAAGAATATTTAAAAAATGTTGTTTGTGATTTAAATAAAAAAATGGAAGAATTAAAAGAACAAAAAAAAAAAATTGAATTAGAAAAAGAGAGAATAAGATTTTTAGGGAAAAATATTGCAGGAAGATTAAAAGAAAAAAAAGAAATTAATGATAAAATTCAAATTGAAAACTCTAAAAATAGTTTTAATAATAAAAATTTAAGATCTTCTTCTGTTGATTTCCACAGAAAAACCCACTCAGATTTATTTTAGTTCGATTTGAAAATAATTTTTTAGTTGACAATTGTTTTGTATAAATAAACAATACATTAAATTTTTTTTAAATATAATTTAAATGAAATTTTTTTAGTAAAAAAAAAATTGAATTAAATTTCTAAAAAGGATTTCAATAAAACTTAAGCTTAATCTTTCTATTAAACATTATATTTGAATAGAATAAGTATTTTATTGATTTAGAGTAATAAATTTTCTATAAAAAATAGGATTTTTTTAAATATTTTAAACTTATTTTATTATCATTTTCATATAAAATTTTTTTTCCATTTTCAAAAATATTATTAGTTACTATTCTAAAAATATATTTTTTTTATTATAGAGAATTGGAAATATTGTTTTAAAAGGATTTTTATTTTTTTTAAAAATTGTTTTCAATATTGTATTGTGGGATTTCATTTATTTTTATTTTGTACTACATTTAATATTGATTTTTTCTTTTTTTATATTATAGAATTTATATAAATTGTAATTTAATTATTTCTCTAAGGTTCATTTAAAAATATCTATATCAAAATTTATAAATTTATTTTTAATCACATAACTAATATTTCTAGATTGAACAAATTTATTAAATTTTAGATTCAGTGGATTAATATGTTATTATTTTCATTAGAAATAATAAAGGAAAAGTTACTTTAGAGAAAAACTAAGTTTTACTAGGGTTTTTTTATAAAATTATAATTAATTTAAAAATTAAATTAATTAACTAAAAAAAAATAAATATCATTTTCCCTAAAAAAATGAAAAAAACATCTAAAGGAAAAAAAACCCAAAAGGAAAAAAAGATAAAAAATGAATCTTTTATTTCATATTTTTCACCAACAGAGACTCAAATATATGAATTTAAACAAAAAGTAAAAAAAAACATATTAATAATATCAATAATAACATTAACTACAATAATGATATTTTTTCAATATAAATATGAATTAAATGAAACAATTAAAAGTAATCAAAATAATATAGATGAAGAAGATTATTATCAAATATTAGGTTTAGAACCAGGAGCAAGTATAAATGATATAAGAAAATCATATAAAAAATTAAGTAAAATTTGGCATCCTGATAAACATCCAAATTGTTTATCTTGTAAAGAAAAATTTTTAGAAATAACAAAAGCACATGAAAATTTAATTAAATATAATGATAATAAAAATAATTTATTTTCTTCACATCCTATAATTTTAACTAGTAAAAATTACCATAGATTAGTTGAACAAAGTGATGATTTTTGGGTTATTTTAGTTCATGAAAATAAAGATAGTTCGATTATAAATATATTTGATGATATTTCTAATAAATTTAAATCTATTATTAAATTTGGTGTTATTGATATTATTAAAGAAGAAGAATTAAGTACATATTTACCTTTTACTTTTAATTATCCTCCTTCTATCTTTACACATTTAACTGGAATAGAAGATGAAATATATCAAGGTATTGATAGAATCAGTGTAATTGATTTTATGAGATTTATTGAAGATGTTTATAAAAGTAAAATTAATTTAGTTAATAAAAATCAATTAACTAGTTTATATAATTTAAAAGGGACCATAATTAAAAAAAATAATATTGATATTAAAAAAGATTTAGATTTAAAATTTTTTATTTTTTCTAGTAAAAATGTTATTGATTTAGTTGCGAAAGATTTTCAAAAAAAATATGATAATTGTCAAATTTATCAAAATGAGTTAGAATATTATAATGATGCATTGAAAATATTTAATGCTAAAAATAATGAAAAATTATTTATTTCATTTAATTCTATTAATAGTGAAAATAATCATACTTTAATAAAGGAAATATTACCAATTCCAATTCAAATTAGTTTAAAAGATGATATGACTCAAAAATTACAAATTGCTTTTGAAATAGGGAAAAGAATTACAATACCTAAAATATATAAAAATAATTATATTAAACAATGTACAAGTAAAATTGAATTAATTGAAAATCAATTCAACAATGAAAATAAAAACAATAATTATGAAGATGATAAAACTAATAATATTGATATCTGTATTATTGAATTAAATGACAAAAATGATAAATATAATCTTAATAATAATGATATTAATATTGCTTTTTATAAAAGTATTATTCATAATTTCAAAAATAATTTAGAAAAAAAGAATAATGAAGAAACTTCAATAACAGTCAATTATGGATATGTTAATTTAGAAGATAATAGAAATTTATTTAATTTTTATAATTCATTTTTAAATTCTTCAGAAAGCCAATTTAATAAAATGGGGAAAAAGTATTTAATAATAGACCAAAGTAATGAAAAATTTTTATTTAAATCCTTTAATGACTCAGAAAGTGCTGAAAAATTTTTAAAACATATTTCAGATATAGATTTTTATGAAGATATTTCTATGGCCTTTCATTATTTTAGTGATTTTAATATTAGAGAAATTAATAGTCTTTTTAAAATTCATAAAGTTTTATCTTTAAAACAAATTTTTTTTATGTCTTTATATTGTCAGACTAAAGCTTCTTATATTTTAATGTATGTTTTAATTTATTTTTCAACTATTTATATTTTGAAATATTATGCGAATAAAGCTTTTAGATTTACTGCTTATTCTTTTCTTTTTAGTCTTATTTCACATTTTACTTTCTTTTTTTTTCAATATTTTTGGAATGAATAAAACAATTATATTAAATAATACAATCAATAAATAAATAGAAAATATTTAAATATTTCAATATTTTTTACAATATGTAATTTTAAATTTCTTAATTTAAAGTGTATTTCAATAATATATTAAATTTTAAAAACTATTTTTAAACAAAAAAAAATATATTTAATATAAAACTTTAATATAAATAAATATTTTTACATTTTGAAATATATATTTACAATTAAAATAATATAATAACTCAAAATATTTCCGAATTAAATATATATTACACATCAAAATTTATACAAATAAAAAGGTAGGAAAAAAATAATATTTTTTTTCAAAAAATAAAACAACAATTATTTTTTCTATTTTCACTAACTTCTTCAATTAAATTATATTCTTTAAAAGATTCTATAGCAATTGTATCAACTAATCTTCCTTTTCCAATTCTATCAAGATAACTTACTTTTTGTTTTCCTCCTTTTTTAATTTCTATTCCATTTCTATCATATCTTTTTCCATTTTTAAATAATCCTACTTTGAGATTTTCTTTTGAGTTTCTTTTATTCTTTTTATCTTCAAAATAATTATTTATTACATAAATATTGTGACTATTAGTATTATTTGTTATTCTATTTATATTAATATTTGAATCTTCTTTTTTTTTTTCTTCTTTTTTTTCTTTATTTTCTATCTTTTTTTCTTTAGAATTTCTACTTTTTTTTTCTATATTTTCTTTTTTGTTTTCATTTTTTTCTTCAAAATTTTCATTTATATTCTCTTTTATATTATTTTCTATTTTTTTTTCTTCTTTTTTCTCTTTTAAATTATTATTTTTTTTTTGTTGTCCTGAAGAAAACTTTAATCCAGGATTAATAGTCTTACTTTTATTATTTATAGTTAATCTTCCTGCAACATTTTCATTTTCCATATTATTAAAAATAATTAAGAACAATAAAATTTGAAAAAAAAATTTTTTATTCTAAAAATGTCAGAAGCAATATCTTTAAATGAAGAGAATTCAGAAAAAAAAAGAATAAAACAATTAGATGATTTATTAAATGAACCAAATATTTTAAATTCAGAAGAAGATGAAACTTCAGAAAAAAAATTAACAAAAGAAGAATTAAATAATATAAATAATGAGATAAATGAAAATAAAGAAATAAAAATATCTTCAATAAGTAGTTCAGATCAATATAAAAAAGCATTAGACGACAAAAATAAAAATACAATAAATGAACCAATAACAGACACAATAAAAAGAGATTTATATTTAATTTGGACAAAATTAAAATATGTTATAAATCCTTTTGTAAAAGAAAAAGATAGAAATAAACATATTAGACAATGGGATTTATGGGGACCATTAATTTTTACTATTTTATTAAGTTTTACTTTAGCAATTCGAGCAAAAGAAAAATCAGATATGTTTATATTAATTTTTATGTTATTTTGGTGTGGAAGCTTTTTAATTTATTTAAATAATAATTTATTAGGTTTAAATGTTGGTTTTTTTCAAATTTATTGTTTACTTGGTTATTGTTTATTTCCTTTAAATATTTCTGCATTTATTTTAGCTCTAAATCATTATTATGAAATTATTAGAATTATTATTGTTGGTTTTTGCTGTTTATGGAGTTGTTATTCTATGATTGGTTTTTTAAAAAATTTATGTAATGAGGAATTAAGAGGCTTAGTTTTATATCCTGCTTTTTTAATGTATTTTTTTATTTCTGGAGTTATTCTTATGAATAGATTCTAAAATATTTTTTATTTTTAAATTCTTTTTTATTAAATAATAATTATAAATAATCATTTTTTTTTATTCAGTTTTTTTTTTTTGAGAATAATTTATATTGATATGTGATTTTTTAATATATGAAATTGAATTGGATTTATTTTTAATAATTATCTTTAAATTTTTTATTAATTTCATAAATTTTTTTTAAAATTCAATTTTCCAAAATGTAATTCGGTATAATGCAAAATTTATTAAATTCTTTCATAAATTTTAATTTCAGAATTTTTAAATTTTTTATATTTTTTATTTTTAAAATTTTCAATTAAAATCATATAAATAATAAAAAGAAAAAATTAAAATAAAATAGTATATTGAAATTTTTAATGAAAAAAGAAAAAATTATAAAAAATAAATTTTAGAAAAAAAATATGTTTAATTTATATATAAAGGAAAAAAAAGATAAAGAAGAAAAAGAAAAAAAAAGAAAACAAAACTTTTATTTAAACTCTCCAAAATATGTAAAAAACAGAGAAAAATTAGCTAATTCTTATCAAAAAAGAATTAATGACTATATAATAGAAACAGTAAAAAACAATAATGAGAATATTGTAATAAAAGATTATAAAACACCAAGTTTTCATCCAAGAGTAGATTATCAAAAGGAAAATGAATATAAATTTATAGGTAAAAGAGGATTTTATTTTAAAAATTTTAAAAATGAAATTGAAAGAATAAATAATTCTTTAAGGAAAAATAGAAATTTATATGGAAGTAAAACTTCCTTTATTAATGAAATATATAATGATAATTATAATATTTCAATTAAAACTCCAAAAACTAATAAATCAAATAGTTTAAATAATACTGAAAAAAATTTTAATAATATATTAAAATCAGTTATTCAAAAACATTATATTGGAGAAAAAAATAATATTAAATTCAATGAAGAGTTAAATAATTTTGATAATAATTTTTATCAAAAATATTTAAGAAATAAAAGTGATTCTGAATTTAACAGAAATAATAATTCAAAAATTAAACATTTGGAACATGAAAAAAAATATTTTCAAAAAATAAATTTAAAAAAAAATGATTCTTTCAAAATAAAAAGAAATATTAATAGTCAATTATTTTTTAAAAGACAATTATCTCCAAAATTTCAAAATAAAAAAAAAAACTATAATACGAAATTTAAATCAGTTCTTCGAGTAGCTAATAACATATTAGATTTATCTATTAACAATTCAAAATTAAAAATGGAAAAAGAAAAAAAAGAAAAAAATTTTCAAATAAAGATTCCAAAAAAGAATTCTATAAATGTTAAAAATCCAAATATAATAAAAGAAAAAAAAGAAATTTTAGGAAATATAAAAGAATTAAAAAAATTTGCTTTTAACAAAGATTATTTTGATTCTCATAAAGAACCAGAAGATATTTTTTCAGATATTGATTTAATAAATTGGCATCTTGAACATTCAGAATATGGAATTCCACAAGAAGATAAAATTATTATTGGAAATAATGAATATAATATTAAGAAAGATATGAATATTTTAGCTAAACAAGTTTTAGGGAAATGTAATGTTATTAATAAAAATAATAAATTTAGCTTTATTAAAGGAAAAGAAGGAAAATTAATGAATACTAATGGATTATGTGTTAAAGATTTTTTGGCTAAATATAATTTATAATTTTTTTTTTTTTGGTTTTTTAAATATAAATATAATATATTTATTATGATTTTTAAAACATGAATTTCTTATTCTATAAATAAATAATAAAATTATAATAAAAGAAAAGGAATATTTAAATTAAAAAGGAATTTTAGAAACTTATGACTTAGATTTAAAGATTCCTGATAATGAATTTTATATAAATGAACATTAAAAATAAATTTATATTTTTAAAAAGTAAAGTAGTTAATAATCAAATAATATTTGAAATAAAAATATATTCAAAAAGAGAAAGGGCTTAACATAAAAACTAGAAAAAAATAAAGAAGATTTGAGAGAAAGTTGTTTCTTTTTTAATTGTTTGATATAATATTTGAATTTATATTTAATTTTACTGATTAAGTTTTGTAGGTAGATTATAATAATAATAAGAATAAAAAAATATGTAATTGTTATATAGTATAAGATAGTATTCATTTTTATTTTTTAATTAATAAAAAGTTATCTTCAGTCAAAAAAAGAATATAAAGTAAATTATTATTTCAAGAAAAATATGTAAAAAATGTTTATAAACAATAGCAAAATATATATGATGAAATCTAATTTTTTTATAATTTAAATTATTTTACAATGTATAACTAAAAAGAATTAAGATAGATTAGAGTTAAACTTAATTATATTTTTTGAATTAAAAGTAATATTAATAATTTTAATGGACCTATGGATTAATTAAATTAACAAGATAATAATTAGATTAACAATAAAGAATATTTAAGATGAATTAAATATTTTTTTCTTAAATAAAATATAATATTTTTAAAATATTTTTTAATTGAATAATTTTTAAAAAAGAAAAAATTAAAAAAATAATGTATAACAAAGCTTTTTTTTTATTTTGTATGGTAATAATTTTCTACTTAACAATTCGTTGTCTTCAAAAATTTAATTATAGTGAAAATACCTTAAATTCAATGATATCCCAATTTCTCTCAAATAATATAGAAGATATAAAAGGAATAGAAATATTTGATAAAGAAAAGAATATAAGTGAATGTCCATTAGGTTATGATGATTTATTAGATAATTTTTTTTGGCCTGGAACTTTTCCTGGTTGTGGTTGTTTAAATGAAAAAAATGAATATAAATATTATAGTAATATTTGTCCTAAAGAAAATTGTATTAATATTGATGAAAGTCCAAAAAAATTTTTGCCTAATTATGATAAATTTCATTTTTGTATTTTGAGAGGAGAAAAAAATTATTATGATTTATTAAATGAAAAAAAAATTATACCTTATAATAATATAAATAATTGTTATAATATTACTCATAGAATTTGTGGTTTAATTGATAATTTAAATAATGTGCTTTGTTTAGAAAAAAATATTGAATGTCCAATCACAAAATTTTATTATACTAATAATTCAACAGAAATTGAAAATTTAAAAAAATTAGATTCCAAAGCAACAATAACAGAATTAAATTATTCTAAAAATATATTATTTGTGAGTCATTCTGATAATTCAATATATACAAATAATAAAATTCCTAATTTTTTTAGAATTGATATGTCACAACCTTGTTTAAATGGAGAGAGAAATCCAGAAAAAGATTTATTATTTGATTTAATGAATAATAAATTTATTTTTTCTTGTAATAAAAATGAAAATGGAAGTGATATAATAGATAATTTATATAATAAAATTTCATCTTATAATTATTTAGACTTTTTACAGGATAATAATTTTTATGATATTTATGAAAAAATTTTTAAGAAATTTCAAATTAAAGTTGAAAATTTAAAATTGAATTTATATGTTAAAACTTTTCCAGGTTGGTCTTTTAAATGTATGAAAGATGATTATGATACTTTTGTTAATTTTCTGAAAAGTCCTGATGTTTTAAATAAAATAAGTTTATCTATTATAGTTCATTCTTTTTTGGTTATTGCAATTTTAATAGCTATTGGAATATGTTCTTTTTATTTTATTGATAAATTTGAAAAATTATTTTACATTATTACTTTAGGTTTTATTGTTTTAAATTTGATTTATCCTATTCAAGTTATTTCTAATGCTAATTGGATTATAAATAATATTTCTGATGAAAATGGGAATTTTTGTGGTGATGATTCTTTAAATTTATTATTAAAAAGTATTTCTGATTCTTGTAGTTCTTTAATGGATACATATATTATTATTTTAATTATTATTATTATTGATTTAATTGTTTTTATTTGTATCCTTCAAAATTTTATTAAACCTACTATTAAAGAAATTCAAGAAAGATTAATTCAATTAAGACAATATAATTAAATAATGCTTACTTTATTTATAAATATTTTATTTAAATTAAAAAAGATTATTTAAATATCAAGGTCTTATTTATTTCATTTAACCTATCAATTTACTATTATATAATAAAATCTTGATATTTATTTTGATAATTAATTTTAGGAAATGTTCATTCTGAAAATCTTAAATGCATAAACTTAAAAAATCATTTTTTATTTGAATAATTAAAAAAAGGTGAAATATCATTTATTTATTTTATTCTTATCTATTTTTGCATATATTTTTAAATTCGAAAAAAATATTATAAATATTGAATACTATTTATTAATTTCCAGATAAATAATTATTATTTTATTAATTTATTCCAATATATCTTATTTGATAACTTTTATAGTTTTTATAAATTATAAAAAGAATTGTTTTTAGAAAATTAATATAATGTTCTCCGGTTATCATAATAAATTAATATCTATTTAAATATTTATTATTAAAGAAAATTAATGTAATTGGTTTATATTTAACAAGAAAATTATTTTTTTGTTATTTTTTAATATTTTAAATCAGAATTTTTCAATAAAAATAAACAAAAGTTAAATAATAAATTATCCTAAATTTTTATTTTTGTTGATTCTGAGTCATTTAATTTTTTGTTATATTTAAAGATATTATTTTTAATATTTCTTCTTCAGAATTTTTAGAAATTTGAGTTTTTCTATCATTTATTAAAAGAAATATTAATATTTTTAACATTTTTATTTGTTTTTAAATTTTTAAAAATTTTTTTTATAATATTATTAAATAATTTTTTGAGTGATTTTAAAAAAAATGATAACTAAAGAATTATGATAGAAAAATATATTTTTATATTTTAATTGTGATTTATCCTTTTATGCAGAGAAGTTGAAATTAATGAAGGTATGGTTTTTACTTGTCATAATTTTAAAAAGAATTCTTAAAATAAATTAAATTTCAAATAATTCAATTATTCAAAATATAATTAACTTATGAAAATTATTTGAAATATATATTCTGGAAGAATAAATATAAAAAAATATTATTGATATTTGAAATAATAAAAACACGGAAAAAAATAATATTTCTTTTTCCAATTTCTTTAAATTGAAATAAATTAAATAAAGATTATTATTTAGTGATATTTATGATAAAATTTAAATTTTCTCTAATAATCAAGAAAATAATCATTTTAAAATATATTATATTTATTTAACTTAAAATAAATGAAATAATTTTTTTAATAAATTTTAAAATATAATTAAAAATTAAAAAAATTATTTATATTAAAAAAATGAATTTATTTTTTATTCTTAATTCTATCAAGAGGATTAATTGAACAAGAATGATTCTTTTTATTTAAATTACCATAATTTTGATTAATAATTTTATAATTTAAATTATTACTATTATATATTTTATTTTTACTAACATTTTTAACAGAAGGGGAATTGATTTTATTATTGTCATGATTAATTTCTATTTTTTTTCCTAATAAAGCTTTATTTCTTTTTTGAATATCATTTTTAAAATATTTACCCATTGATTTTATATCATTAGTAAAAAAATATTGATTTTTTATTGTATTAGAATTTGAAGCTCTATTACTGGAAATTTTTGAATTTTCTTGTAATTTTTGAATTTTTTCTAATTTCATATTATTATCTGTATTAATTGGTTGAATATTATAATAATCATATTTTTTATTTGAATTTATATGAATTTTATTTTCTTTATTATTTAATAAATTATTATTATTTGATTTTGTATTATTTATTTTAATATTATTTCCTTTATTTATTTTTTTATTCCGCTCTTTTTTATTTAATGCTATAATTGAATTATTATTTTTAATTTCATTATTATTTTTTTTATTTGAATTATTTGAACATAATGAATTTCGACTAATATTATGTAAATTATCAATTGAATTACTATTATTTTTAATTAAATCTCTATTACTATTTCTATAAGAAATACTTTCATAAAAGTTTTCAAAATTTTTGTTTATATTTTTATCAATATGAGAATGGCTGTTTTTATGTTTAACATTAATTAAATTTTGATTATTATTTTTAATAAAATTACTATTATTACATAAATTATTTTTTCCTAAAAATATATGAGAAGGTTCATAATTTGTAGATGCAGTTTTTCTTAAATGAGAAGTTTTAATATTGTTATTAAAATTATTATTATTAATAATATTAGTATTATTATTAATTTTTCTTATTGTAGTTTTGACATTTTTTTGATTATTTGCGATAATTGTATTTATATTTGTTAATATTTTATTATTTTCTATTATTGTTGTATTAATTGGAGTTAAATTATTTTGACTAGTATCACTTAAAGAATCTATTGAATTTTTTTTATTTTTTATTAATGGTATTTTATTATTATTTTGTTCAGTTATTAATTTTTTATTATAATTTTCTATGATTTGTTCATTTGATCCATTTTTTATTTCTAAATCATAAGTAGAACTGTTTCTTGATTTATCTATTTTATTTAATAAAAGTTTTGATTTATTTAAATTTATTTCTTTTCTTATTTTTTGGGAAGAATTTATTTGTTTTTGTTCCTCTTGAGATATTACTATACTTTTTTCTTTTTTTTTATTTTTCAATGAAAATTTTGTTTTTGAATTAAATAAATTTTGTTCTGTCTTTTCATTTATTGTTTGAATTTTATTATTTTTATTAAATTTCAAATCATTTTCACTTATTGTATTATTTCTTTTACTTTTTTCAATTTGCTTTTGAATAATTTTATCTTGATTTTGAAAAAAATAAGGATTTTGTTTTGAAGAAGATTTGCTTCTAATATATTCTTTTTTTTTATTACTATTATCAATTGGAGTTTTATAACAATTATTATTAACTAAAATTTTTTTAATATTGTTTTTTTCAAATAAATTATAATTTCTATTTGAAGTATAAATAGTGGTACTTATCGTAGTATTATTAGAATTAATATAATTTAAATTATTGTTATTTTCATTATTATTATAATTTGGAACATTTGTATTAGTATAATTTTCATTTTCTTTATGCTTTAAAAATTGATTATTTGAATTACCACAAAAACTTTTAGATTGTTCTTTTTTTAAATCAAATAATTTTTTTTCTTCACATTGTTTAATCATATTTTCAGTAGGATTATCACAAATAAAAACAATAGGAAATAATTTTTTAAAATAAGTATTTAATTTTAATAAAGGTGGAGTTAATATAATTAAACAAACTGCATCTTCTTTTCCAAAACCATCTAATACAATTTCTTTTTTTGAAAAATAACAATATCTTAAATCTAAAGAAGTAGAAATTGTTAATTGAGGTTCATGAATTAACATATATAATGATAATATAAATAATTCTTTGATAAATGGCTTTATATTATTAGAATTTAAATCTTTTTCTATTTCATTTATTTCTTCTTCAATAAAAAATTTTCCCTTTAAAGTTTTTATTTCTAATGTAATATTTAATAAAATTTTATTAAATATTTCATCTGAAAATTTAATAATTGTTTTAAAATAATCTTGAAAAATTATTGTTTTAAATTTATGGAAGAAATTTTTTATATCATTTTCATTTTTTATTTCAAAACCAAAACAATTTGAAATTTCTTTTATTTTTTCTTTTATTTTTTCATCAGCAAAATCATAAACAATTCTGGCAATAATATTAATAACTCTTACTAACAAAACATTTTTATAAAAAATATTATCAAAACTATCCATTATAGTATTTTCTACTAATTTTTTCCATCTTTCAATAAATTCATTAGTCCAAAAATAACTAGTTGAAGAATCATTTGAAGTTTTTCTAAATTTTTCTAATTCTTCTCTTAATTGTTCATTTTCTTTTTCTTTTTTTGTATTTTCAATTCTTAATTTTCTAATATCTTTTTCTAATTCTTTATATTTTAATTTTAACTCATTATATTCTAAATAATTAAAAGAAGAGTCTGACTCATTCATTCGAATTAATTTTTCGAATTTTCTTTATTTTTTAAATTTTTTTAAAATTATTATTATAATAATATTTAAATTTTAAAATTAATTTAAAAAAAATGTAAATTTTTTTTAATTCTTTCCCTTCTTCATTAATAAAATTTTATAAAAAGAATACTTAAAAGATTAGAAATTAAATAATAAATTTTTCAAACACTTTAAACAATAAATTTCAGTAAATATTATATTAATTAAAAAAAAGAATGAATGAATTATCATTTCATTTCATTTCATTAGTTTAATTCAATATAATATCAGTTCATGAAAAACCAATAATTAAATAAAGAAATTTAATTAATTTAACAAATAAAAGGAATCAGTTCATAATACTTAGATTTAATGTTTTCTTTTAACATTCATTAAATTTTTCTAGATTTAAGTAATAAAAGAATAATAGTGATTTTTGAAAATACTTTTTATGGAATTTATTATTGATTTTTTTAAGATTTTCAGTTAATAAAATATTCTTTTATTTCAAAAATTTCTTAATCATTAAATTAAATTGTAAATCTTTGATTATTATAAAATATTGTTTTGATGAAGAAACTGGTTTTTCTATTAATTTAGTTTCTATATCAAAAAACTAATAGTTTCATTAAAAAAGATATATTCTAATATATGAAAATAGTTAAACAATTTCAAATAAATATCTTCTTTTAAATTAAATTCTGTATATTTATAAGTTTTCATTTTTTTAAAATTTATTTAAAAAAACAAATTCATTAATTAAGTCAAAACAAAGAATAAAATTGTGTTTTAAAATTTTTTCTTTTTAATAAAAAAAATTTAATAATATTCATTATTAAAAAAAATGAAAAATTCGAGAGATTTTTAATATTAGTCCATAATTAAATTATTATCGTATTCCTTGAATGATGTATCGTATGTTTCGTTTTTTATTATATTTTTTTTTTCTTTTTCATTAAAAATATTAAGTATTATTACTCCAATAGGTGGTCCAATAATAAGAAGAGAAATAATAATTATTAGAAAAATAATTTGTATATTATTTCTTTTATAAGGTGATGAATAATTTAAAATTACATTTGTTTTTCCCTCACTGTATAATTGGTAAATATCAACCAATGAATTATTAAGATATATATAACCAATATTAGTTATATTATCAGGATTTGAAATATAATAAGAATTATTTAAACCATAAATATATTTTAATACATTATCACCTTTAATTATTAATAAAATTTCTTCTTGAGGTTCATTATAAATTCCTATAAAATAATGAGTTTCTCCTTCATTAATTTTATATTTTAATTGTTGTTTAATTGGTCTATTTTTAAAATAATGAATTATACCATTTAATTTAATAAAATATAATTCAGGATTTGAATCATTAAATTTAAATAATATTTCATTTGTTGAAAAATTAGATAAGAAAAAATAGTTATTTTTCATTTTATCCATTTTTAATTTTCCATCAGACATCATTTTTCCATTTATATTATATAAAGACAATTCAGATAATCCAATTATATATTCAAAACCATCATTAGGTTTTATCAATTTAATAAACAAAGGTATTCCTTCAATATAATAATTACTTATATTATTTTGACTCGATAAATCCATTATTAATGGAGAATCAATATAAGCAAAATTAATTTCTATAGGTTCATAAAAATTGATTCCAATTTTTATTGTGAATGATAATGAATTTATGTTTGATATTTCATAATAATAATAATGATATTCGTAATTTTTTATTATTTTATTTGTATCTTGATATGGTTTTAAAGAGGGATTTGAAGTAATAGATATTGAATATTTATCAAAAAAATTATTTTTAGTTTTTAAAACAAATCCAACTTCTCCATTTTTTTTAAATTTATTTAAATCTTCAGAATTTAATTCAAAAATATATGAAAAATCTGCAATAAAAAATTTTGATGTAAAACTGTTTTTAATAAAATCTTTATCTTTATCTTCAGAAAATAAAATTATTATTTGTTTTGATATATCTTTATTATTATTTAAGTCTTTATTTGTAACCACAAGATAAATTATAGAAGAAATATTTCTTGAAAGATGATTAAATTTACAATAATTCTCACTACATTCACTAATACTTGTACCTAAATTTACATTATTTAAAGATGTGTGAATAGTTTGAATGTAACCTCCCTTTTCAGTATTTGTTTCTATTTTATATTGTTTATTTGGGTGGAGAGAAAATACAAAAATAACATAAGATAAATCAGAAATATTATAAATATATGGTATATTTTCAGAAATTTGAATATTAGTTTGTCTGATTGAAATAAAATCTGAATAATTACAATTTGAATCTTCGAGACAAGTTATTATGATACTTATTTTATGTTCAAAATATTTATGTTTAAAGAATATTAAATTACTTAAAAATCCCTTTTCTATTTCAGAGCCTTCGTATTTATTTTTGTTTGGATTATATTTACAATAAGTATCTACAATTGTATAATTATATGATGGATTAGAATTTCGTAAAGAAATATACATATATTGTTCTCTGTATAAAACTCCTCCATATTCAAAACAAATTTCATTATATTTATTTTTAAAATCAAAATGAACTATTTCAAACTCATTAATTTTATAATAAGTATTTTTAATTGAATTCATTGAAGATATTGAATAAAAAATAACAGTTAATTGTTTTCCCGATAAAGAAGAATCAATATTATAATTTTTACATTCAACAAAATCATTTAGTATATTATTTTTAAATAAAGTTCCTAAAGCACATTTAGCATCATCTGCAAATTCTAAATATACATTAGTTAAATTTTCTAAATTGCCAAAATTAATTCTATAAATATAAGGAACTTTCACATTTTTATAAAAAAAATAAGTATCGGGATAATTAATCATATTTGTAGGTGGAATTGGAAATGCTCCAATAATTCCTTTTATTATCTTATCTTCATTCGTATAATTTTTCAATAAATCAAAATATAATGAAATTTGTTTATCCGGATTAAAGAAATAAATATAATATTTTTCATTAAATGTTGAATTATAATTATATAAATATCCATTTTTAACATTTGTTTTTTTTATATCAAATTGTAAATCATCTCCAGTAATAAAAAAACCAATTGCTCCTTCTTCAAATTGATTATAGGATTGTACCCACGAATCATCAAAAATGAAAGTTTTATTATATGAATTAAAAAAGATACTTTTTTTTACATAGTTTTTTTCTAACTTTTTAATAGAAGAAATAATATCTTTTTCTCCAAAATAAAAAATAACTTTTCCATTATTGATTTCTTTTTCAAAAAAAGTATTTTTTAATTCTATTTTTACTTCATAATAATGTTTATCTGGAAAAAATAATGAACATTGAATATTATCTGTTAAACAATAAAACATTTCATTACTTATATTTAATCCTTTAACAGTTGAATAAGAAATCATTGATTTATCTTTAGAATTCAAAAGTTGATAAAAAAAATGAGAATAATAAATTCCATTATGGATATCAAATTCATAAAATGTATTATCTTTTAAATCTACACCATAGATTATAAAGCAAACCATTACATTGACAATTTTGGGAGCTGATTTGATATTTTCAAAAAAAAAATAATTTCCATATTTTTTAATATTATTGTTTGAATAAAAAGAATAAAGAGTTGAACTAACATTACCTACATATTTTCCTTTTGAATAATCATAATATATACTTGATTCAGATAAAAATTGATTAATATAGATATATTCAAAATATTCTCTTTCTCCTTTAAATAATATTTTTATTGTGATATAATTAACATCATCGGGATAATAGAAATAATCTCCTTGTACATTAAATGGTTTACATTCATTACTTCTGATTGTTTTCAAATTATATTTTGAAATACAAAGTCTTATTAAAATTGATAATATTAAAGAAAACATTTTTATTTGATAATTTTAAATATAACTAAGATTTATTAATATTAAATTTAATTCTTGAAAAAATACATAATATTGAAAAAAAAATAATGCGTATAAAAATTTTAAATAATTAATTTACCAAATTTTGAAAAAATTAATTATTTTCTGAGATATTGAATATAAAAAAGATAAATTAATATTTGATAAAAAATAAATTCATAAATTAAATTTAATAATCTTTGTATTAGTCTATTTTTATTATCTTAAATTATTATAATAAAGAATATAATAAATTAGCATATTAAAGTATTCTTTAATCATTTTATTATTTTTATTGATTATTCTGAAAATCAAAATTTTATTAAAATATATTTAAGGTATCTTTTAAAATCAATTATCCTTTAAAATTGTTTTTTTTTTATTTAAAATAATTAATTATTTTAATAATTTCAATTTAAAATAAAATATTCAAATCTGTATTAATTTCAAATGAATCAAATTAATAAATAATAAAGAATAATTTTAGATTATTATTCTTTTTTTAATTCTTTTTTTACAAAAATTTGAAAAATTTTTGAAAATATTTCAATAAATTGGGAAAAACATTTTTTTTAAAATAAAAAAAAATAAGAAAATTTAAATAAAAAAATTTCAACAATTTAAAATTCTTTTTTTTATAGTTATTATTTTATTGTATTATTATTTGTTATAATTTAATAGGGATTATTAGTATAAATAAAATTAATATAAAGACAAACTTTTCCAAAAGTATCAATTCTTTTTCAGAGATGTTGTATTTTTTTTTAATATATTTTTATTTACCTTGTTAAAAATGAAGTTATTGTTTGTCAAATATGAAATTCAAATTAAAAAAAGTGTATAAATTGTTATTTTAATTAAAATGAGTTAAAATAAGTTTAAATTATTTTTAGATATTTATTTCATTAAATCCATTTACATTATAATTTCTATATTCATATTTCCTTGGTTTTTACTATATTCTAGTTTCCTAAATTCAAAATTCTGAGATTTTATAAGTAAATAAATTAAATATAATATATATTATTCTTATCAGCAATTTATATTATAAAATATTTCTATTTTGGAAAAAATATGTAGTTATGCATTTGGACATAATTCCCTATTAAAAATAATATTTAGTTTTTAAAAAACTTTATTAGATTTAATTGGTAGGAATTATTTTTTATTAACTTAATATAAAATTGTTATGAATAATTTTTTTTAAAATAAATATTTTTTGTTTTTTCAAACTTTTTAAAAAGTAAAAAAATACCTGATTGTATATATGGTAGATTATTAAATGAAATTTTAAGAAAAATAAGCTAAAAGAATGAACTACAGAAAGAATGAAATATATTTTTACTATAAATTTTGTAATATATTTATAAAATTATTTTATAATTTAATATTAATTAATTATTGAGGATAAAAAAATATGAATTTTTGAATTATTTAATTAATAATTCAATTATTATCATTTATGATTCTAAAATTATTCTCATCTTTTAATTAAAAATTTTTTTTTATTAGTTTTAATAATTGTTTTTATTTCCAAATTTTTCATTGATGAAAAAATTCTATAAAAATAATAATAATAATAAATTAATGGGCTCTCATTTATTATTTAGTAAATTTATCAATTAATTTATCTTCAATTTTACTATTTTTAAATCCAATAAAAAATAACATAAAAGAAATTTAATAATAAAAGGTAAAAATAAAAAATAATAAAAAATTATGAATAAAATAATATTATATAAAAAACTCAAATAATTTATTCAAAAGTTATCATATTATATTTAATCATATCTTTTTTCATACTATATTTACAAAGAGGGCATTGAAAAGAATTATTAATCCATTGTTTAATACAATTTTCATGAAAAATATGTTTTCTACAAGAAAATAATTTAACTAATTCATTTCTTTTAAAATCTCCAAAACAAATCACACAATTTTTTTCTTTTACAACATCTCTTAAACTACCTTTTCCAATTTCAGAATAATTTATCATTTCCATCATATCAAAAATTCTATATTTTTTATCTTCAGAAATTGGAAAAGCATCGTCAATAATAATATTTTTTTGATGTTCTTCAACTTCAATCATTAATTCTTTTAATTTCTTTGTTCCTTTTCTCATAATTTCACTCATTTTTTCATAAAAATTAATTCCTTTATTAAAAGAAACAATAGGCATTAATTCATTAAATTTAAATTGACCTTGATTAGTAATTTCTCTATTCATTTCAGTTGTTAATGAAATATATAATGCAGGATATTCAGTTAATTTTTTTATTATTGATATTATATTTTGAGAAGAAAAACGTAAAATTGAAGTTATATTATCTTTTAATTCTCTTACTATATTATTTGTATAATTTAATTGTTTTGCTAAATTACGTAAAGTTGTATTAAATATTTCTGTATTTTTTTTATATTGTTCTATTTTATATTTATATTCATTATATAAAGATTTCACATTTTGAAGTTCTTGATGAGAAAAAACTTTAATATGTAAATTTATGATTTTACTTGTTTCTTTTGAAGAATCATTATTTGAATTTGTATTATTATTATTACTTATTAAATTAGTTGTTTTTTTAGAATTAAATTTACTTAATGTTTTATTTCTATTATTGTTATTTGATGTTGTTGAATTTGTGTTATTTATATGAGTATTGGAATTTGAAGCAATTCGAAATCTTTGAGAAGTTCTGTTTGAATTTATTGGATTTGTATTATTTACATTTGATTGAGTTCTAATTGGATTTTCTCTTCTTGTGGAATTTCTATTTATTGATGGAAGATTTGAACTTCTTGTTACATTCACATTATTGTTTGAATTTGTATTTATCGTGTTTCGTGGAACTATTCTTTTTCTTGATAAATTAACATTTGAAGACTATTTATTTATTATATTAATTTTTATTACTATTAATGCTGGATTATGGTTTACTCTAAATCTTGTTCTTGTTCTTGTATTATTTATCATTTTTCCTAAATAATAATAAAATAATAAAAAATAAAAATATGTAAATATATCAATACAATTAAAAAAAATTAAAAGAATAAAAAAATTAAATTTTATATTGAACAAAATTAATTATCCATAGTAGAATGTAAATCTTTTCTATTATCTTCAACATATTTTTCAATATCAAAATTTTTAAATCCTCCATCTTCATAAATTTTAACTAATTTTCTACTAATTTTATCAGCTAATCTAATAGGTTCAGGAACTCTAAAAAAAGTACATTTTTTAACAATTTCAATAGCAGTTTCTCCAGAGACTTTATGTCCAATACTAACAATAATTGGATTAATACTTTCTTCTGTACTTTTTAAAGCATATCCTAAAATATCATTATTATTTCCTTTTAATTCTAGAAAATCTCCTTTATTTTTTAAATTTGTTCTTGATAATTCTTTTACTTTTTTTTCTGTGATTCCTTCTACTGCAAAAACTGTTTTCGAACATCCTATTGTTGGAATATCTTCTAAAACTCCTAAATGACATGCAATGCCAAATCTATTTGAATGAAGATATCCATTTCCATCGCAAAGAATTACTTCTGGATATTTATCATTACAATTATTTTTAACTTCATCTAAAAGATTTTTTAAATGATTTACTTCTCTAAAAGCTAAAAAACCAGGAACATAAGGTTCATTCATTTTTACTAATTTATATTTTTCATATATACATTTTAAATTTGAATCACATATTATTAATGCACTTACTGCATATGAAGGATCTTTTTTACTACATGAAATATCCATTCCTCCTATTAATGATAATGTTGAAACTGACCATTTATGATCATCTTTTGTTATTAATTTTGATTTTAAAGATAATTGAATTGCTTTCCATGAATTTAATGTTGATTCTGGAATTTTAGAAATATATTCTTCATATTTTGATTTCTTTTTTTGAGAATTTTCTTTTGTTTTTTCCATTTTTTAATTTAAAAAGTTAATTTGATTTTTCATTTTTTTTATTTAATAATTGATTAAAATTATTCTTTTCATTAATGAAGTAAAAATAATTAAATTAAAACTACAATAAAATAAATATCCTTCCAAAATTATATATATAAAAAGAAAAAAAAGTATAATATAAAAAAAAATGAAATCAGAAAGACCAAAAATTCATTGTTTCATGTTAGTATCTTTAGATGGGAAAGCAACTGGAAATTTTCTATATTCAAAAGCATGTTCTCCTTTTATTGATGCTTTTATGAAAAAAGACACAGAAATAAATGCAGATGGATTTATATGTGGTAAAAAGACTCTTGAAGAAGGATATACAAAGGATTCAAAAATTGATTTAAGTCCTTTTAAAAATTCTCAAATATCATATAATGAAGATTTTATAGTTCAACAAGATTCTTCTTGGAAAAAATATTATTGTATTGCTTTTGATAGAAATGGAAATTTACAATGGACAGAAAATCATTTAAAAGGAAATACAAATAAAAAAATATTAGAAGTTTTAACAGAAAAAGCACCTGTTGATTATTTAGCATATTTAAGATTTATGAAAATTCCATATATAATATGTGGAAAAGAAGAAATTGATGTTAAATTAGCTTTGGAAAAATTATATAAGAACTTTGATATAAAATTAATTATGCTTGAAGGAGGAAGTATAATAAATGGTATTTTTGCTAAATTAGATTTAGTTGATGAAATAACTTTAATAACTGCTCCAATAACAGGAGAAACAAAAGATAAATCATTATTTTATGAAAGTATTTTAAATAATTTTGAATTAGAATCTCATGAAATAATGAAAGAAGGAGGTTTATTAACACATTATATTAAAAAAGAAAAAAAAGAAGAAAGACCTTATATTGTTTGTCATATGTTAACTTCAATTGATGGAAAAGTAACAGGAAATTATTTATCAAGTCCTCGTTTTGAAAGATATGGAAATTTTTATTATAAAATAAATGATGATTATCATGCTGATGGATTTATTTGTGGTAAAAATACTATGATTGAAGGATTTACTGAAAATTTCCAACCTGATTTATCTTCTTTTAAAGATAAAAAATTTGAAAGAAGTGATTTTGTAGCTAAAAAAGATTATAAAAAATTTGCAATTTGTTTTGATAGAAAAGGAAGTGTTGGTTGGAAAGACTGTGTAACTCATGATGATCTTCCTGGATATAATCAATTACATATTATAGAAGTTTTAAGTGAAGAAACTAAAGATGATTATTTAGGTTATTTACAAAGTATTGGAGTTTCTTATATTTTTGCAGGAAAAAATGATATTTCTATTAAAGAAGCTTTGGAAAAATTATATAAATTATTTAATATTAAATTTCTTTTACTTGAAGGAGGTAGTTTAATTAATGGAAGTTTTATGAAAGAAAAATTAATTGATGAAATTAGTTTAGTTTCTTGTCCTATTGTAGCAGAAACAAATGATAAACCATTATTTTATGAAAGTGTAATGGAAGAATTTAAATTAATGTCAGTAGAACATCTTATAGATGGAGCATTATGGATAAAATATAAGCATATTTAAACAAAAAAAAAAATTAAAAAACTTTAATTTAAATATACCCCAAAAAAAAAGAAGAAAAATAATTTAATATTTATTCCAATGAACTTTATTTTGATCATATCTTAATTTAGGTTCATTTTCTTTGATAGGATATCCAATGGGTAAAATAGCAAAAGGTCTTAAATCTTCATTTAATCCAAAAATTTCTCTAACTTTATTCATTCTATCTTCAAGTGGAGCTACTCCTAACCAAACACCACCTAATCCAATTCCTTTTGCTTCAAGAAGAATATTCATTGCAGCAGCAGATAAATCCATATCAACATTTTCAGGATATTTCATTTTTTTCATTGTTCCTAATAAAATAATACAAATTGGAGCTTTTTTTGCAGGAGATGAATATGGACTTACTTTACTTAATTTTTCTAATATTTCTTTATCATCTACTACTATAAATTCCCATCCTTGTTGATTTCCTGCTGATGGTGCTTGCATTCCTGCTTTTAATAATAATTCTATATCTTCTTTTTCTATTTCTTTTTCCTGGAAATTACGAATTGATGTTCTTGAGAAAATCTCTTTTATTCCTTTTTCCATTTTTTTTTTTTTATTTTTTTTTTAGAAGAGATTTTTGTATGTTTAGTTAGTTTTTGGATTTGGTATTATTTAAAAATAATTTGTTTGTTGAAAATATTTTTTTATTAAAATTTATATAAATTTATATAATATAGAAGATTATTTAAATATTTTTATTTAAAAATTTGTAAATTGATATATTTTTGGGTAAATTATGATAAATATATTCCTTTTATTTTAAATTATTGTTTGGGCAATATTCGATAATAGAACTTATTTCTTTATTATTCATTTGTTCATAATTTAATAAATTAAAATTAATTTTCTTTTTCTCAGAAGGAATAAAAATTAATTTTTTTTGAATTTCATCTTTTTCATTATTTAAATGAATTAATCCTTTTTGTTCACATATATTTTTAACATTATTTTTTTTAAAATTAAAATTATTGGAATCAACTTTATGTTCAAAAGATTGGTTTTTATTTAAAAAACCATGATAAAAATTTTCAATACAACAATTATAAAACTCTTTCATTTTTATTAATATCTCATTATTATTAAATAAATTATTTTTATTTAATTCAATTTCTATTTCCTTTAGATTATGAATAATTTCATAATTTAAGTTATTTTTCTTTTTTTCATTTTCATAGGCAAATAGAATTTCATTAAAAAATTGTATTTCAAGCAAAGTAATTTCTTTCACATTTTCTAAAATTTCAATTATTTCTTTTTTCATATCTTCAATTTCAATTAAACTATATTTTAAATCAGCAAGTCTAATAATAATATTTTGAAATTCTTTTTCATTTAAATTATATTCACTTAATTTAATAATATTATGTTTTAAATGATTTTTACAACATTTTTCACATAAATTACATTTACAATTTAAACAATAATCTTTATAAAATAAATTATGTTCTAAACAAAATGAATCAAAGTTATTTTTATTTATTTGAATATGGTTTTTATTAGAATGATATTTTTTGCATTCTTGACAAATAAATGCATTACATTTAATACAAAAAAATTTTTTTTTATCTAAAATCGAATAACAAGTTTTACATTCTTTTAAAACTTGATTTTCCACATTTGACTTTAAAAATTTTTCTAAAGAAATTTTTCCCATATGATTATTTAAACAATTATATTCTACAAAAATCGAATCTTTTTCAAAAATTAAATTTAACAAAAGAATTTTTCCACAAACTTTACATCTTTTTGTTTTATAGATATTTTTTTCATCTGGAAAAAAAGAATAAAAAGAGTTTTTAATTTCATATTCCATTATTAATTTTAAATAAAATAAAGTTTAAAAAAAGAAATTAAAATTAATTTATTTTAAATTATAAATAAATAAATGACCGAAAAATTTTCACATGATTTATTTAAAGAAATAAAAAAAATATTAGAAAAGAAATACAATTGTGTTATCAAAGAAAAAATTGGAGAAGGTGGTTATGGAAAAGTGTATTTAGGATTAATTAAAAATCAGTTAAAAATTGCAATTAAAGTAATGGTTATTAAAAAAGATGATCAAAATAAAAATAAAATTATAACAGAAGAATGTTTTTTAGCAAAATCTTTTAAAGGCTTTAATATAATCTATACTAATTCAATTAGAAAAGATGATTTTACAGAATTTAATGTTTATTCTATAAATATGGAATATGCCGTTTTTGGTAATTTTGCTTATTTTTTAAATCATTTATATAATAAAAATTTGCTTAGATTAACATATTATTATAATAAATTTTCCGTTTGTAAATTATTAATTGTTTTTTTTATTGAACAAATTATAAAAATATTTCAATTATTATTTGAATCTAATACAGTTCATTTCGATATAAAACTTGAAAATTTTTTATTATGCGATAATTTTATTTTGAAGTTATCAGATTTTTCCTTAACAAAGCAATTAAATAATAAAAAATCAAAAATTAAAATTCATAAATCTACTTGGTGTTATCAAGCACCAATTTATTATAAAAAAGAAGAAGGTGTTTCATTTAATGATTGTTTTAAAATAGATTATTTTGCTTTTGGTATAATAATATATTATATGGTATATAAAGAATTAATATTTCCAAAAGAACATAAAAACATTATGGACTATGAAACATGTAAAAAAGATATTCAACAAGCATTAACAAAAATTGAAAATAAAAAAGATAAAATAGAAGGTTTAAGTGACATTATCGAACAATTAATTCAAATTGAAATTAGTCAAGTCCCAGAAATTAAAGAAATTGCTGATAATAAATGGATATTTCAAGAAAGAAAAAAAATATATAAAATTAGAAATCACACACAATTTTTAGAAAAAAAATTTTTACTCGAAACGTATAAATATACTAATAATTTTAATAGAAAAAGGAAAAAATATATTTTGGTACAATAGAAAATAAATTTTATTGTAAACATTTTTATTTTAAATAGATATGTGTTTGTTGGAAGTAATGTTTCATAGAAGAGTTCATCATCCTTAATCCAAACATCTTCAGTTCTCAAACTTTTTGAACATTAATTTGATTCATTTGTGCTTTGTAAATGTATTGAACCTAATGAAATATTTCTGATATTTAGATAAATAAATTTAAAATAAAAAGGCTAAATATTACATTTTATCTTAGAAAAGATAATATTATATTTGTAAAAAAATGTTTTAATTATAATAAAAAAAAAATTTAAAATTTTAAAAAAAAACAATAATAAAGAAATGAACGAAATAACAATCAATGAAGAAAAAAAAGATGAGAAAAAATTAAATGAAGATGATACTTTATTACCTGAAAAAAAGGAAAATATAAATATAATAGAAAAAGAAATCACATGTTCACAATTTTTTAAAAGCTCTCCTTTAATTCTTTTAATATTAAATCTAATATTATTTTCAGAAGGGAAAGTTATGAGAATTTTTGCTCAAATAGGAGATTTTTATTTTTGTATTTTATTAACAAATTTTTATGTTGAAATAATAATTATATTACTTTGTGCTTGTGTAGATAGTTCATTTATATTAATTTTATTAGGAATTATTTCTTCTTTTACTTTTGCCGGTTTAATGAGAAATCCTACTACAATTGCTTTTTGGGAAATTTGTCAATTTAAATGGATTAAATGTTTAAATCCTTTTGAAACTTTTACAGACTTATTTAATTTAAAATTTAGTAAAGCTTTACAAAAAAATATTTCTTATATTGTCCATGGTTTTTTTGGTATTTTCTTTTGGTTATATTTAATTGCTTTAATTACTATGGGAAGTAATAATGGATTATTTTTAGATATTGTAAATTTGAATTTATTAGTTATTATTCCTATATTAAAATTTCTTATTTTATATATAGGTTATGTTATTGTTGCTATTAAAAATTTATTTACAAGATATGTTAAAAAAGATAAAGTTATAAAAGATCCTTTTAAATTTTGGATGGCTTTAAATAATTTATCAAGTAAATCACATGATATAGTTTTTCATTTTGGTGATGTAACTTTAGAAATTTCAATATATACTTTAATAAAACTCTTTTTTACAATATTAAGTTATATTTATATAATAATATTATTTTGTAAAAAAGGATTTAGTATATCTGGTTTTTTTTTAATAACAACTATATGGATTGTTTCAACAATAATTTCTATAGAAATTTCAACACCATTTTGGATAGTAAATAGAATAAAACGTTGGTACTATAAATACAAAGGGGAGTTAGATAATGAAAGAGAGAAAGAGTATAAAGAATTAAATAAAAGATTTAAAGGATTTACTTATTGGAATATATTAGGAATTTTATTAGGAATAATAATAATAATTGGATGTTTATTTGTTACTATTGTTGTTGGTGAAAGAGGATTTGATACAGCAGAAAGAAGATTTAATAAAAAACAAACTTTTACAATAACAAATTGGGAAAAAGAAAGTGAAGAAGAATCAAAGAAAGTAAAAAGTGCAGTTTGTATAACATCAATTTATGAATTAAGTTTACTTAAAATTGCTTCATTAGCACAAGCAGCTTATTTAAATGATACTGAAAATATGATAAAATATTATAATCAAACAATATTTTCAGATGGTAATGAAATAATTCAAAATATGAGATTATTAACAAATAAAGGAAATGATGGTATAATATTAAGAACAGATATTGATATTCCAGGAGATAAAGAAGTAACAATATTTTCTATAAGAGGAAGTAGAACTAATTTAGATTGGTGGTTAGATTTAGAACTTTTTTCTTCTTCTGCAATGTTTTCTTTAGTAAGATATATCCCATTAATAAGTAAATTTGAATCAATAACTTCAAAAGCAATTTCATTTTTATTAACATTACCTTTAAGAACATTAGAAAATTTTACTTTATTTAAAAAATATATTGATACATTAACAAAAGCAATAGATAATGAAATAAGAGAAATAAATAATACAAGATATATAATTTTTACAGGACATTCATTAGGAGGAGGATTAGCAAAATATATGGGAATAAAATATAAAAGTGAATGTCTTTCTATAAGTGGACCAGGAATTTCTCCTTTAGAATATAAATTTATGAATGATGAAAATTATAATAGATATTTTAAAGCTAATTTTTTAGATATAGTTCCTGATAATGATTTAATTCCAAGATTAGAAAGTTCTGGTGGTGTTAGATATAGAGTTATTTGTGAAGAAGGTTTTATTGCTTGTCATAAAATTGATAGAAGTATTTGTATGATTGGTGCTATGTGTAGACAAGAATATTTAACTGGAGATATGTGTATGGGAATTTTTGGAAAAAAAGATTATTTAGAAATGAGAAAAGCTGCTGGAGTTAAAAATGATATTCCTGAAATTTATAAATGATTTTCTTTTTTATTTTATGTTATTATTTTTATTTTATTTAAATTTTTTTTAAAAAATCTGTTTTTTAAATTAATAATTTTTTTTAGTAGAAAAAATATTTTTAAATCTAAATTCATAATAATAATATAAAATTAATTTAAATATTGTATTTATTATCATGGAAGACTTCTTTGAAGAATCAAATTTTGTAGTATTATATAGTAAAGCGTTTAATTATGATATTGATTCAATGACAAATTATTTTGAAAATCCTTTAAATATATGTAATGCTCCTATGAAAGATCAATATTTTTATTTTTATACTGAAGGTAATGATTCTTTTTTAAAAACTGAAGGTTATGTTAAAGATGCAAATATTGGATATTCAATAATATATAAATTGGGAGAATTAATTAAAACTCCATTTAAACATTATAGAATTTATAAACTTCATAATTGGAATGGTAATGATTTGAAATTTGATGTATCTTTTATAAATTATTTTTATCTTAATACTTGTGAAAATCAAACTATTGTTTATAAAATTGTAACTACTAAATATAATAATGATGAAGAAAAAAAAGTTTATAATGAATTTTTAAAATCTTTAAAATGTGTAAATTATGATGAAACTTATACAAAAGGAATTGAATTTATGACTCATGATAAAAATTTAATGAACGAAATAAGATATTCAATATTACTTAAAAATAGTAAAGCTGAAGAAGTATTTAATTATATTAAATCAGGGAATTTATATATTGAATTATTTTCTAGTGAAAATATGGATTTAAAAATGAATGGTGAAATTGGAAATGAAGGAGTTACATTAAATTTATATGATAAAGAAGGAAAATTAATTACTCAATATATTTTTCAAAAAGAAGTTATTCGAAATGATGAATATTCTATTATTTTTACTAAAGATTATAGTAATAACTCTGAAATATTTCAAAAATTTTATGTAAGAGTAATTAAAATTAGTAATAATGATTCTTTTTTATATATTAAAAAAGAAATTCACAATATTCTTACTTATGATAAGTTAAATCTTTTAAAATATTTATTTTTGGCATATTTTAAAAAAATTAGAGATAAATTTGATGAAAATTAGTTGTATAAAAACAATTTTCTCAATTTTGTAAATAAATTAATAAATTAAGTTTAATAAGTTGATTTAAAAAATAAAATATATTATTTTATTAATTAAATGATAAAAACATGAATTTTTAATTATTAATTTTAAAAAAAGAATAAATTAAAAATTTTAATTTTTTATTTTCTACTTTTTCATATTGTGAAATTTTCCTTTTTCTTTGAATTATCATTTATTTTTTATCCTTAATAAAAGATAAATAAGAGACTACAGAGAATTATTATTTCAAAAGATAACAATTTAAAAAAAATCCAAATTAAAAAAATCAAGAAAAAGATTTTTTTTCTTCTTATTAAACACTATATAAAGAAAGAAATAAAGAAAATTAAAATAATAAAAAAAGAAAAATAGATTTAAATAATGGAAAAAAATGACATTGATTATTTTGGATATGTTCACAAAAAATTTTATTTTTCATTAAAATCGTATTTATGTTGTCAAATAGGTATATCATCTCAATTTATCATTTGGGAAAAAGCATTCAAACAAAATTTATCATATTGGTCAAATGTTTTAAATTTAAAGCAAATAGAAAATAAATTAGGTGCCCAATCTTATAACATTATAATAAATAATAATTTAAAAAAAATCCTACTATGATAAAAGGTATAGTAATATCAAGGATACAAAATAAAAAAATAAGAATATAAATGACATCATCTTTTACTCAAAATTTATGTAATTTTTATACTTTAAATAAAGAAGTTGATATAAATGATAAATTCATTAGTTTAATTCAAATGACTATAAGAGCAATAGAACCTTTTTATATAATAATTTATCGTTCAGGAGGAAATGAAAAACAAACTGAAAAAATATTAAATGAAGAAGTATCAGAATATAAACATTTATTTTCTTCAGAGAGTAAAATATTTAATTAAAAAACAGAAAAAATCCCTTTATGATCCTTTATATCAGTAAATAAAAAAACAGAATTAAAATTTTTTGAAGTAGAAAATAATAATTTAAAAAACCCATCATCAGGAACAGTAATTGATGAAGAAGTTAACAAATAAAGATTATTATGAATTTTATTTACAATCACAATATGTTAATATGGGAACAGTAACTCCACTTTATTATATTTGCTTATTTGATAATACAAATATGCATTTGGAAATTATGGAGAATATTACTTATAATTTAACTTATTATTATTGGAATTTGAATAGTCTTATTAGAGAACCTGCTCCTTTAAAATTTGCTGATGTCTGTAATTTATTTTTTGGTAAAATTAAATGTGATAATGTTCAAGATAAAATTAAAAATTATCCTTATTATATTTAATTTTTTTTTAATAGCTATTATTGATATAAATATTTTTAAAATATAATAAATTATTATTTAAATAATATATCTAAAATTCTAAAAAAAAAAGTCACTATTAAATACAACTAAAAAAAAAATTTATCAAAAAAAATAAATTAAAAAATTAATATAATATAAAAGATAACTTATTAAAATGAAAAATATATAAAATAAATGATCCAAATAGAAGGAGATAAAATTCCATTAGAAGAGAAGGATTTTAATAAAATAAAAGTATTATGTGACTTTTTATTTTTTGATCAATATAAAAATTCAGCATCATTTCCAAGATTTCAACATGCATTTGCAGCATTAGTAAAAAATAAAGATATGGATTTATTTGAAACATTTAAGAAATTATGTGGAAAGAAGAAAAAATATATAACATTTGGAAGAATGTTAAATTCATTTTTATTAAATTCTAAAAAAGATAAAAATGACGAAAGTAAAATATTTTTGGATACAATAATGAATGATAATATAATAAAAAATGAAGAAGAAGAAGCAGGTATTCAATATGAAAATGCAATAAGATATTCAACAAAACAAGGAAATTTACGTCATTTTATATCAAAAGTTTGTGTAATAACAGATGAAAGTAGAGAAAATATAAAAGGATTAAGAATATATTATGATGATTTTTTTAAAAATGATTTATTTTTTAATAAAAGAGGAGAAAAATTTATAATTCCAATGGAATTAAATTTAATAGGAGATTTAACAGAAGAAAAAATAAATGGAAGAGCAGATATGAATACAATGGATGGAATAACAAATGTTTTTGGAACTTTTACTGATAAAATAACTTTTATAGGATTCAAATGTAGATCAGGAAAAACTTCTTTTTATGGAAAACCTGAAGGAAAACCTTTTTTTTATGGTAATATTGGAAGACATGTTAAAACTTTTAAATGTGAAGTTAAAAATGGAGTTTTAACTTCTATTTTACCAGGTTATGTTGATGTTTTAAGAAGAAATCCTTATATTGATAAAAATATTAATGAAGTTCAAGATGATATTGATCATATTAATGATTTTGTTTATGAAGAAGAATATTTATCTACTTTAAATGATCCTGATGAAATTGATAATAATATTAGAGTTCCTATGATTCCTGATGATTATTTTTTTGATAAAACTTTAGAAGATAAAATTAAAGGAACTGATATTAATGAAATTATAAATGAAAATGAAATTAATAAAGAATTAGGAAAATATGCTGAAAGTGAAAATAAAATTGATATAGATCCTGATAAATTATTAGAAGAAGCAGAATTATATTCTAAATATAAAGAATTAAGAGAAAGTCTTCAAAATCAAAAAGATTTTTTTTTAGAAACAGGAAAATTTGATGAAATACCAAAAGATCCAATTGGAGAATATAAACATGGAGATAAAATAGAAGATAAAGATTTAAATTTATTTATTATGAATCCTCAAAATTATGATAATTTAGTTAAAGAAGTTAGTTTAAGTGTTGAAGATGCAATTAAAAATGAAGAACCTATAAATTTAAATGATAAAATTATTGGTCCTGAAAATGATTATCCTGAAATTGAAGTTTTGAAAAAAAAAAGTCATAATTTAAAAAATAGAAATGATATGCAAGATTATTATGAAAATGTTAAATCTGGTTTATTTGATAGAGTTGTTGGTGATTTTAATAATGAAAAAATTAATAAAAAATTATATGAAAGAAAAGAAACAAAAGATGAAATTGAAAAAGGAGAAAAACAAGCAAAAGAAAATTGGAAAAATTTATCTTTGAAATTATCATCAAATGAAGGAATTTTTATTTTACAAACAATTGGTGCTGTAATAAGAGCAAAAAAATTATTAAAAGATGAAGAAAATGGAATTGGAAAAACAATTCCAACTGAAGAAAAAATACAATTATATAAAATATTAAAAATAAATAAACCTATAATTGATATGTTATCAAAAGCTCATATAGAATCATTAAGAAATAAAAATGAGGAAGAAAAATTAAAAAAAGAATTAGAAAATTTAAAAAATAATGTTGAATTATCAATGGAAGAAAAAAATAAAATTAAAGAAATGGAAAGAAAAAAACAAGGTTTTGCTTTAGAAGCAGCATCAAATGCTTTTAAAGAAAAACCAAAAGATATAAGAGCAAAAGATTTACCTTTAATTTCAAGTAAATTAAAAAGATTACATGAAATGAAAAAAAAAGCAAAAAATAAAAAAGAAGAAGGAATGATTAGTGAATATATGCATGAATTAACAAGAGATAAAATTGCAATAATAAATGCAGTTAAAGAAAAAAATCAGAATAATTTAAAAAGAAATAATACAGCTCAATTTAATAATATAGTAGAAGAAAATAAATCAGAAAGAGAGAAATTAATAGATAACGATACAAAAGTAATTGAAAAAGCACAAATTGAAGAAAATAAAAAAAGAAAAAAAGAATTACCAAAAACAAAAGTAATATCATTTTCAAAAATAAATATTCCACCAGATACAAAAATTTATAGAAATCAAAAATTAAAATCTCCAGTTTTTTCAGATGAATTATTTAAACCAATAAAAAAGAATTTATGTCCAATAAAAGAAAATGGAGCATGGATTTTACCAAATGGAGTTCATAAAGAAGATATTAGAGGATGGGAAAAATATAATTGGACTCCTGTAAATAATATTTTAGATACTCCAAATTATCAAGTTTATTATGATGATATTAATTCAAAAAATATTATTCAAGGAGATTTTGAAAATTGTTATTTTATAACAGCATTATCTGCTTTATGTAAATATCCAAATTTAGTAAAAAAATTATTTTTATTTAAAGAAAAATCACAAGAACATATTTATGCTGTTTATTTACGAATAAATGGAATATGGAAATTAATATTATTAGATGATTTTATTCCATTTTATTTTGATTCTGAAGGACAATATCATTTTGTTTTTTCATCATCACATGAAAAAGAATTATGGGTAGTTTTATTAGAAAAAGCATGGGCAAAATTAATAGGAAATTATGCAAGATCATTAGAAGGTTCTCCAAATGAAGCTTTTGATGCTTTAACTGATGCTTATACTGAAATCATTTATGTTTCTCCTCAAATTTCTGATGATGTTTATAATAATTTAAATAATGGACAAATTAATGGTTATTTATTAACTGCTGAAACTTCTGGAGAAGATAAAATTGAAGAATATGGTTTAGTTCCTTTTAGAGCTTATATTATTATTGAAGTTAAAGAAATTATCACAAAAAAATTAAAAGTTAAATTAATTCATTTAAAAAATTTATGGGGAAATGGAGATGAATGGAGTGGTGATTGGTGTAATTCAAGTTCTCTTTGGACTGATGAATTAAGAAAAATTTGTAATGTTCCTAATGAAAATGAATCAAAAAAATTAGCAACTGGAACTTTTTGGATGTCTATTCAAGATTTTTGTAAATATTTTTATATTACTTATATTACTTATATTCATACTGATTATTTCAATTCTCAAATTAAAATTTCTAAAGAAAATAGTTTAAATGGACCTTATGTTCATAAATTAATTGTAGATCAAAATGATACTGATGCTTATATTCAATTACATCAAAAAAATCCAAAAATAACTTTAAAAGATAATTCAAATATAAAAAAAGCAGTTTATGGTTATATGATATTAACAGATGAAGAAGGAAACTTTATTGATTCTTCAGGAAAAGGAACATTTAATAATTGTTTAAGAAAAAAATTAAAAAAAGGAAATTATTATTTGGTCACAGATATAAATTATAGATTATTTAATATAAATCATGGATATAGTTTATCAATTTATTCTTCAAATAAAATAGAAATTAATGAAGGTGATGTTGATGTTAAATCACTTTTAGATGCAAGTTTAATTAGTTTTTCAAATAGATTAAAAAGTAAAGATATTAATGGAGCAAAATTAATTTCAACTGATGTTGGAACTTGTCCTTTAAAATCTGCTATTTTAGATAATAGAGAAGGTAATGATGATTTAATTTTAAAAGTTAATTTAAAGAGATATGGAAAAAATTCTGCAGATTTTTATTGTGAAGATGGACATGAAAAAGATAATGAAATTATTAGAAATGTTCCTAAAGGAGAATGTTCTGTTGTTATTGCTTATCCTTATACCAATTCTAGCTTATATGATTTAAATATTAGTGCTGTTAAAAAATAATTATTTAAAAAATTTTTTTAGAAGAACTTTTTTTTTATTATTTTATTTTTTTAATATGTTTAAAAAATATTATATAAATTTATTCATAATAATATATAAATATGCCGAATTCAACACTTATTTTTACTAATTTCAGTAAATTTATCAATAAAGAAATGATAGAAAATACTTTAAATTATTATAAATATAATTATTCAAAAATAAAATTTAATCCAATAAAACATACATGTACAGTTAAATTTGAAAATCAACAATTAGCATTAAAATTTAGATTTAATTTTAATTTAACAAAATTTATCGGAAAAAAAACAGTATATATTTCATTTTTAAATAAAAAAAAAAAAAATACACCTGAAAAAGAAGTTTTTATTGGTAAAATAGATAAAGCAATAAGTGCAAAAGATTTTTATGTTTTTTTTAATAATATAAAATCAATAGAAGATTTTAAATTAGCTGAAAATGAAAATGGAGAAAGTAATGGTCATGCATGGATACAATTTTTTTCAGTAGAAGATGCAGAATATATTTTAAATAAATATAATGGATATCAATTGGGAAATCAAAAGATAGAAATTTCTCGTTTTGATTTAAATAAAAAATTTAACAGTGATATTAATAAAAATATTAATTATGTTTATAACCCAAATAATATTATTGATATAAATTTTTCTTTTTCAAATCCTATTTCTATTAGAATTTGTAATATACCTCTTAAATGGAATTTAAAAGAACTTATTCAATATTTTAAACAATTTAATATCAATAAAATTATTTTTTCTGAATTGAAATTAGATAAAAATAAAATTTCTAAAATTTCTTTTGCTAATTATTATGGAATTGAAGACGATTTTAATTATTATAAATTAATTTATGAAATCCCTTATTACCAAATAGAAATAATTGATTATAATAATAAAGTTAAAAATATGTTTAATTTAAATTTAAGGAATTATGTTAAGGTTTTAAAAGAACATAATATTTGTTCTGAAAAAGATTATTTTAAATTTGCTTGTTATATTTTACAATATAATTTATATAATAATTCTTTTGAAAATATTAAAAAAATATATATGGATTTTATTAGCAATGACACTTTTTGTTTAAAAGATGAAAATAAATTTTTAATTATAAATAAATTAATTCCAAAAGGAGAAATGAAAGAAAAAGAAATGAAACATTTAAAATATTTACAAGAAACAAATTATGAAAATGAAATTTATGTTTCATTTCTTCCTCCTTATTATAATGATTATTATTTAAAACAATTATTTGTAAAATATGGAAAAGTTTTAAAATGTTATTTAATAAAATCTCAAAAAAATATAAATAATAAAACTATTAATTATGTTTATGGTTATGTATTTATGAGTAATAGTCAAGAAGCTGAAAATGCTATTAAATCCTTAAATGGAAAAAAAATTGATAAAAGATTTTATCCAATTAATGTTCAAAAATTTCAAAAAAAAAAAAATAATAATAATAATATAAATAATGAAAATCAAGAAAATTCAATTTATTCAAATGATGAATTGAATGAATTATTTAATAATGAAAATAATGATAATTTTATTGATAATGATAATAATAATAATAATAATTATTATTTAAATAAAAAAGATAAAAATATTAAGGATTATGATATATATGAATTTAATTTTAATAATGATGGAAATAATAATGATAATAGAAATGAATTAACAAATATTAATATAAATAAGAATTATAATTTTAATAAATTAAATAATTATATAAATATAAATGGAATAAAAGAATTAGAAAATATTAAAATAAAAGATAATAATTCAGAAATGAATAATTTAAATAAAAATATTAATATTAATAATATTGGAATAAACATTTTAAATAATAATATAAATTATAATAATTTAGGAATAAATGATTTATATAGTTTTTATAATAATGATATGAATTATATGTTTAATCAATATCAACAAAATAATAATAATATTAATAATTACAAGAATAATAATAGTTTAGAAGAGGAGGAGGAAGAAGAAAAAGCATCAGAAAATATACCACCTGGTGTAAATTTAGGTCCTGCTCCAATTTCTAATTTAAAAAAATAAAAAAATCAAAAAAAAAAAAAATAAATAAAAAAAAAGTAAAAGTATAAATAATAAAAATATCATTATTTGTTATAAAATAAGATTGAATCATAAGTTTAAAAAACCTTTAAAAAATTATTTAAATTCTTAAAATTAAAAAATAATTCAAATAGAAATGTCAAACCTTGGAATAAAAGAATTTAAAACATCTGAAAGAGTTATAAACACAGAAGAATTACCAATAGCAAAATTTGATGAAGAATCATCATTAACAAAAAAAATGGAGAAAAGAATATCAAATAGAATAATATCATCTCTTCAAAAAAATCCAATAAAATATAAATCAGTTGATACTTTTGGAAATACAATTCCTTTAGGTTCATCATGTATTGGATTTATATGTATAACTTATGGATTTGGAATATGTAATTTATATCCTGTAAATTCACTTATTTATTCTCAATTTTTTTTACAAGGTTTATTTGGAATTGTTGTTCCTGGTATTTTTGAATATATTAAATCTAGAATTTGTCTTGCTTCTATGTATTTAATTATTGGATTTTTTTTTTCTGTTCAATATTTTATTTTATATTATGATCCTTTTAATTATGTTGTTAATTATGATAATGATTGTTGGGTTGCATATTATGCTTTTTGGACTCTTTTATTTTTTGTTTTAACTATGTGTACTTTGAAAAGTAATTTAATTATTACTATTATTTCCTCTTTATTTGTTATTTTTGGTCTATTAAATTTTATTGGATATTGGACTGATTCTTCTGGAACTGTTAAAGTTTCAGGAGGATTTTTAATTGCTTCTGGTTTTTTTTCTTTATATTTAACTTCCAGTCAATTAATTATGGAAACATATCATAAATCTTATTTACCATGTTTTCCTTATAATCAAGATAATGGAATTGATATATATTAAGATTAAAAAATAAATGATATATTTTTAATTTTTTAAATTTTTTATTTAAGGCTATTTTATTTTTTATATTTTTAAACTCTTTAAATTTTTTATAATAAATAAATAATGAATATAACAATTAAATTATAATAATAATAATGTAAAATTACATTAGTGTTAAACAAACATTATTTATAAAATTTTTCTTTAAATATTTTTTGTTTTGTTTTTGATACTATGAATAATGAAATTATTTTCATCTTCTTTTTCTGAGGATATATTTAAATAATTTTCGTTTATTTTAAATTTTATGAGATTTTTATCTTTAATATTATCGCAATATATTATTCTTTTTCTTAATAATTTTTTTTGATATAAAGATTTATAATTTTCCTTTAAATTATCATTTATATTATTGATATCATTATTAATTTTATTATCTACTGTGTAATTAATTTGAGTTTTATTTCTTGAAAAACTGATATTTTTTTGTTCTTCTTCTTTGTTTAAAAGTTTTAATTTTAATTTTTTAATTTTTTTTCTTTTTTTAAATTGATTTTTCATATTTTTCTCTTCAAATAATTTTCTAAAAGGATTTTTTATATCTTTTTTTTTGAAAGAACTTAAATTTAAACTTTTTTGTAAAAATGTATTTTCAAAAATATTGAAATTTAATTGTTCTATATTTTCTTTATATGAATTAACTAAAGAATAATTATTTCTTAAATATTCATTTTGAAAAGGATTTTGAAAAGAAAATCCTACTGAAGGGATTTTATGTCTATTATTTTCTTTTGTTATATTTACAGAATTTAAAAAACCATTTTCAGGTATTTTAAAAACAGATCTATTTTTCAAATAAACTTTACAATTCATTTAGAATAATTATAATAAATTTATTGAGAATTGAAGAATTTTTCTATTTAAAAAAAATAAATCTATTTAGAAATAATAAAAAATAACCAAAAAATAAATAAAAAAAATTTTGACATCATGAAAAAATAAAAAAATAATTACAAAAGATATTTTTAAACAGATATAATTAATAACATTAATTTAAAATAATTTATTCTATATTGTCATAAACTTCTTCTTCTTCTTCTACAGAATTTATAATATCAATTAAGCCTTTATTAGCTTGTTGAATTCTTTTTTTAATGGATTCGTTTTTTTCATCAAGAGAATTTATAATTTGATCCATTCGTTGAGTAGCTTTTTTAGCTTTTTTTTCGAAATCTTGATTATCTGGTGTAGAAATTTTTTTTAATTTTAAGGCTGAAGAAAACATAAATAAAAATAAAAGTAAAATTATAGTCGTTTTCATTTTAACTAAAAAAAAAATATTTTCCTACATTTAAATAATTTATTTTAATGTTAAAAAAATAATGAAAAAAAACATTTATATATTTTTGAAAATAAAACAAAAGAAAAAATTAAATAAAAAAAATTATTTTTTTTTTCTTTCATCAGTTCTTATAATACATAAAGCTTTCATTTTACTTTCTTCATAAGTTTTAATTTCATTTTTTTTTTTATGATAAATATCATCAGGATGATTAGTAGCATAATCTTTTTCTTCTGTAAATTCAAAATCATCATGATAATTTGTAGGTTGCATTTTAAAATTAAGAGCTAAATCAATTTTTTTAACATGATCCATTTTATTTTGTCTTCTTAAATAATAAATTTCTTCTCTATTATATTTTTGAATATCTTTATAAAACTTTTTTTGAGTTTTTTTATCTAAATTTCTTTTTGTTATTTCTTCATTAAATCTTTCTGATGATGTTATATAATTTTCTTCTTTATCATATGGAATTACTCCTCCTATATGATTAAAAGGAAGAATATCACTTCTTTTATGTTTTATTAATTGAGAATAAGGAATATTATCTTTAAATAATTCTTCTTCTTCTGATAATATATAATCACGATTTATATATAATTGTGCTAAGGGAGTATCCATTTATTGTTTTAATTTTTATGAATATTATTGAATTTTTTTATTTATGAAATAATTATATATAATTATCAAATAATAAATGTATGTTTTTGTTTATAATTTAAATATATTTTAATACTATTTAAAAATTTTCTCCATCTATATTTTCCATCCATTTTAAAAGTTGAGGTGTTTGTAAAATATAATTTATAGGAATAATTCTTAAAAAATCTCTTGAAATAAATGAAAATTTCATTAATGTTGGAATATAAAAAAAATTTAAATTAAAAACTTGAAATAAAGCCCAAATAATCATACTAGTGCATATAAATAAAAAGACTCTTTTACCTTGTGCAACTTTATTTCTAAAATCAGCTTCAAACTTATCAATAAATTTATAAACTACTGGAATAAATAAATATTTATAAACTTTTAAAAGATTCATATATTCTTCAGAGAAAAAAACATAAAAAGAATTATATTCATTAAACCATAAATTAGAATTTGAATATTCATAAATAATTTTATCAATAGAACTAGTTAAAAAATCATTAACTGCTTTGGTATTATTAAATATACTAACATTTTTATTATTTTCACAAATAATATATTCTTGTGTATTTTTATCAAAAAGACTATAACATAAATCATTTAAATATCCATCATAGAAAAAATGATAAGATTCAGGTAAACTTTTTAAAGTTTCATAAAAACTATCAACTATAGATTCTTCAGTTGATGAATTAAAATAAATAGGATTTTCACATATATTTCCTAATAAACATTTCATATTGAATAATTGAGTTGAAGTATATAAAAAAGAATGTTGCAAATAAATTAATGATTTTAAATATTTATTATTTAATCTTATTTGATATCTTATCCTAAAGAATATATTTAAAACAAGAAATATTATTATAAATGAATCTATAAAAAGAATTAAGTATAATCTGTAGGAAATTTTTAAATTGATTATTTTTCGATTATCTATTAATGATAAACTTTTTTTTCTTTCTAATTCTCTTTTACTTTTTGTTGTTTTTAATTCTTCTCCATTAAAAACTAAATCAGAATAAAAATATTTTTTTGTTTCATCTGAAAATTGAAAAGATAACTTTTTTTTATATATATTAAAATAATATTCTAAATTATTGATTGCATCTTTTACACATTCTTGATTAATTTTACTTAATTTATATATACCACTTCCAATTCTTTTTACAGTAATAATTGTAGTTATTATTAAACTACTTATTATTATACCAGCAAAAATAAATAAAATAAGAATAAAATAATTAAAAATTCCATCAATTGTATCGTTATACTCAATAAGTTTTATAATAAAAGGTTTGGAATAATTAAATAATAAAGGTAAAATATATTGAATAGAATTTTGAAGAGAATAAAAAATACAATATTTAATTTCTTCAAAATCATCAGAATTATAATTATTTTTTTTATTAGTAAAATTATCATTTATAAATAAATAATAAGAATCATACAAGGATTGAGTTATAGAAATAAAAAAATATTCATAAAATTGAATTGGATATTCTTTTGAAGTAGAAAGTGGTATTTTATTCCAAATATTAATTTCTTGAGAATTTACATATTTTTTATAATATCTTTCAAGATAATTAATTGAATTCATTGTTTCATTATACCAAATAATTCCTTGTTTTTTTAAATCAGAAAAAAATAAATCTTCATTTTCAACAAAATAACTGAATTTACTTGTATTATTTGAGTTATTAACATTAAATATTATATATAAATCAATTAATGAATTTAAAATTTGAGTTATTTTAATTTGAATATCCATAAATTGTCTACAATAAAATCTAATTTCTTTCATATCATTAATAGCAGAAATAAATTTAAAATAAATTATATTTGACATTATAATAGAAATAAAAAGCCAAAAAAAAGGGATAATTTTTAATAATTTTATTGTTTTTAAATTTGATGCATTTTTTAAAATATTTTCTCTTATTCCTGTTATTTTGTGAATTTGAGATAATTTATTATTATAGTTTATATTAGTAATTTGAGCATCATATAAATCTTTTGAAGATATTTTTCCAAAAATTTTACTGTGTTTACTTATTTCAACCGAACATTTTTTTTTAATGTTTATAAATTCTCCTGAATTTTTTGAAATATTTAAAATATTTTTAATATTTAAATCAAAATATTTTTTTTCTTCTTGTGATATTTCATAAAATTGATTAAAGAACTTAATTTTTTTTTTCATAATATTGAATATTATAAAAGAATCATTTTCATTAAAACCACTAACAATAATTTCATTTTCTTTTTCATCATTGTTAATACATCTAATAATAAAGCAATATTTTTTTCCAAAATGATATTTTTCAATAGTAAAGTTAAACTTAAATGAAATTTCACAATCTGAAAGATCGTTATTTAATAATTTTTCAATTTCTTTAAAATGTTCTTTATAGAATAAAGATTTATAAATTTCAATTTTATAATATCCATTACGTGCAATATCATAGTATAAATTATTATATTTTTCATTAATATCTTGAAAATCAACATTATATTTTATACTATGACGAGCTTGACTTAATAAAGTTTCTGAGGTAAAAAGTTTTAGAATTTTCATAGGAACAATTCTTTCTGTTTTTTTTCTTATTTTTTTTCTTTCAAATTTTTCTTTTTCTATTAATTTATCATTTTCTTCATTTTTAAAATCTGAATTATAATATTCTGGTTCATCAATAAATTTATGTGAATTTGAAGCTAATTGGGATAAAAATTTTGGAATTTTTATTTCATATTCTATTTCCATTTCTTCATTAATATCATAATTATTTTCATTTGTTTGTTTATTTTTTTTTTCTTCTGTTTTTAATTCATGATAAATAAAAGTTGTATAATATTTTTTTACTATTTTTTTAGTTTTTTCTTTTAAAAAATATAGATAATAATTAAGAAATTGTTTGCAAATTAAATAAAAAGGAATATTATTTTGTTGGAAAAAATTTTGATTTTTAAATTTCATTTGATTCATGATAAATTCACTCATTCCTTGAATTTCATAATTTGAATCAATTAAAATTAAATCATTAATTGATTCTAAAGTAACAAGTCCAATATAAAAAACAGATGAATTTAACATTGGAAAAACTTTAATTATTTTTTTTAGAAGAATTAAATTTTTATTTTTATCAAAAGCAAAAACTTTAAAAATTTTTTTATCAATAATTTTTTTTTGACCAATATTAAAATAATTTCTCATATAATTTTTATGTTCAATTCCAAAAATTTTTGGCATAAATTCATGAATATTTTTACCAATAATTTTTTGATGATTTATATTTAATATTTTAGAAAATCTTAAATTAGCTTTTTCTATTATTCCTTCTGAGCCATAATTTCCATTTACTAAAGCAATTCCAGTTTCTAAATCAAATAAAATATTATAATAATTTATATTTAAATGTTCTGAAGAAAACAAATTGAATTGTTTTTCTTTTTGATAATTTAATAAATAATTTTTTATATTTTCATCTCCATTAATATTAGAAATAAAATGTAAATATAATTCAAAAAAAATATTCAATCCAGAATAAATATTAAACATTTTATTCCATAAATTATTTATTTTATCTTTTGTTAAATTTATTGTTTCGATTTTATTAAAAATTTCTGTAAAATCAATTAAATGATTGTTATATTCATTATCAAAAAATTTCCAAAAATCAATTGTTAAAGTTAATTCATTAAAAATTTCATTACAAAATTCTTTTGAAATTTCGTTATATTTAAAATATAAAGTAGTATCTAATTCATTTAAAGAATAAGAAAAGTTATTTTCTTTCTTTAATTTATGTATTAAATGATTTGAGATTAATATCTTTAATCTTTTTAAACAAAATTTTTCTGCTAAATTTAATTTTAAATGTGTTATTTTTTCATAATAAAAAAGACACATACAAACATTTCCAATTTCAAATAAATAATAATAACATATATTAATATATAATTCAGGGTAAGAATAATCTTTTAGAAAATATAACATATTAGTTATAATAAAATGTTTTATAAATATTTCATTTATATTATATCCATTATTATATTCACTCCATTGATTTGAAATAGGTAAATATAATTTTTTTTTTTGTTTTGTTATACAATCTTTATTTTCACATTCTTTTATATGTAATTCTATTATTCCTAATAATAAAGATTTTGTTGATTTATCATTTAATTTATCTAAAATCTGTGTTAAATATTGTAAATAAAATAATATATAATATTTATTTTTTAATTCATTAAAAGGAACTGAAGTAATTATTTTATGCTTAAAATTATTTGAGATTTTGTAGATAATATAACAAATAATAATTGAAGAAATAATATAAATTAAACCTTTATGGTCCATGTCAACATAATAAAATAAAAAGAAATAAAAAGAAGCATAAAGTCTAAGAAAATATATTATTGACATTGTACTATATATTAAATGTTCATAAAAAACTATTCTTGTTTTAATATAATATAATAAAATGATTCCAATAAAAATATGCCATATAAAAAATATTTCATGATGAATTTCATAAATTAAAGCTAAACTAAAAGAATTTAAAAAGCAAGATATTTGATTAAAAACATTTATATGAGTAACTATACATTTCAAAGGTGATTGAGAAAGAAAAAAATTATCTTGATTAAATAAAGATATAAAAGACATTAAAAGAAAAAAAAAAATTGTTGAAAAAAATGAAATTACAAAAACAATTTTATTATTACTTTGATTGCATTTTATTTCTTTTATATTTATATTATATTCTTTTTTGAAGCACCACATACTAGAGAAAAAATCATAAAAAACATTTTGTAAAATAAATAAATTGATATAAATAAAAAAATCAAAAATTTTAAAAATGGAATTATAATTTGTATGATGATTCATTTGAAAAACCAAAAATAAAAAAAACAAAGTAAATAAAATAATATAAACTGAAATGATAAAAATAACACAATTGTACATATATCTATGATTAAAAAATAATGATTTGATTCTTAAAAGATCTTCAAATTGTAATAATAATTTATCTGGAAGAAATTTTGGATTTAAAACATTTACTTTTTTAGTAAAAAAAATGGCTAAATTTTGTAATTCATAATATAATGAAAAAAAAAAATAACGAAAAAGATCATGGTCTCTATTACTTACTAATAAATTCATTAATAAAAAAAATTTTGTTTTGAATGAAATTTTTTCTTTTGAATAAAGATTTAAGTGTTCAAACTGCATATATTTATTTAAAAAAAAAAGCATAAGTTTTTTACATAATAATAAATCAATTAAATAATATTAATAAAAAAGATTAAAAAAAAATATTCTCTATAATAAAACTCTTGTCAAATTATAAAGAAAATAACATATTAAAAAATAAAACAATTATTTAAAATTATTTTTTATCATATATTAAAAGAATAATAATCCATTTCTTCTCCTTCATTTCCATTTCCCATTTTTTTACTCAAACTTTTTTTTTTCTTTTGAACAAATTTAAAGGTAATATAAGAAGTAAAAGAAATGAAAAGAACAAAGATAATGAAAATGAAAGAGAAATTAAAGAAATTCATTTTAACCTCTCTATGACAAAATTCATCAATTTTATTATCATCCCATAAACCAGCTAACATTTTTTCTTTAAAATCTTCAAAAGAAGTTCTATAAATTAAATCATCATAAAGATAATAATCAACATAATATTTAGAAGGATCAGTTTCATTTTGAAATAATTTTAAATTTAAATTACTAGTATAATGAGGATAAATAATAGGAGTACCATAAATTTTTCTTAAATATAAAATCATAGAAGCCATCATAATATCTTGTCCAGAATAAACTAATATTTTAACATGATTTGTAACATTTTTAATAACATCTTCCATATATTTAATTATAACTGGAAAAGATCTTACAACAGCAACATTTGCTATTGTTGCATTTGTTTCTACATTAAATAAACTTACATTTCTAAATTCTATACACATTTTATATAATGATTTTGCTGGAATATGATATTCTTTCATTAAAAATGTTAAATTTCTATAACTTTCATAATCACTTATTAATGTATCACATATACGATGAACTCTATCAAAATCAAATAAAAAATCAAAATTTTTTTCTTTAAATAATATTTTTAATTCTTCACCAAAACTTTCATTTATTTTTTTATACATTTCTTGTATTGCAGGATGTTTTTTATTATATTCTTTCATTTTTTTATAACTAGGGCAAAAATTATCAGAAAGAAGTAAATGATTGCTTTCATCTTCATCAAATAATTCAACAAATAAAGAAGAAATATTTTTAATAAAAAGTGAAGGAAACATTCCTTCTAAAAAGCTTTTAGCAGTTCTTTTAGTTCTTGAAGTATTAGTAGTTTTAATTCTTAATTGAGAATTTGAAGTCATTGCATCTTGTAAACTTTTATATTTAGCATGTCCTTTCATTCCTAATGAAAAAGCATGTGCTATTCCTCTTCCTGTTAATTCTCCACTCTTCTCCCAAAGTATTCCAAACACATCTGTATATGTCTTACCATCAGAATCATCAAAAAATGGACTACGTACTCCATGACGAGTATGTTTAAAAACAAATACTATTTTTTCTCCACTTATATAGGAAAGAAAATAAAGAAAAAAGAAATACATTTTTTTTATGTTTTTTTTTTTTTTTTTTTTTGGAGGTTAGGTATATTTCAATAGTTTTTTTTATTTTTTTTATTATGAATAATTTATTATTTTTTTTTTCTTTATTTTTGAAAATTGTTTTATTTTTGTAGGAAAATTATAATTTTTTGGGAAATAATTAAATTTTTTAACAATTTAATATCTAAATATCATATATTTATATAATAATTGTTAAAATATTTATATTTTATTTACAATAATTTATATTTTTTTTAATTATTTTTTTTAATTTTCATATATTTTTCAAGTAATGAAACAATAATTTTTTCATAGATTCTATCTATTTTATCAATATGTTGATTCATATTTTCAATTAAATTTTTATTGATTTTACCAATAAAATCAATTGAATTCCTTTTTAAATCCATTTCATTTTTTGAATTTAACATTAAGGAAGGAACATTATTATTCTCATATTTTCTAAAAAAACTAGTTGGATTTTTTAAATTTTCAGATAATCCTTTTAAGTTTTTTAAAATTAAATCCATAGTATCTTTTTTTTTTCCACTACCATTTTTTTCTAAATTTTCCAAATTATCTTTTGAATTGAAATTATTTTGAATATTCAAATTTAAATTTACATTATAATTATTTATTTGTTTTTTACTTATTTTTGGTTTTATTGTTTGACTTATTGATTTTTTTCTATGATAATTTTTTTGTTTTTTAATTTCTGAATCAGATAGATTTTCACTTTCATTTGTAAAGTTAATTAAAGGTAAATGAAAAATAGAAGTTTTTTTCATATCATTTATAAATTTATTATATTTTTTTTTTCTTTCAATTGGTTTTTTATTTTCTAAATCAAATGAAGATTTAACTTTTAAAGGAGTTGAAGCTCTTCTTTTACTTTTTATTGAAATATCTTTTTGCAAATTTTTTTTCAACTGAATTGTTGTTTCAAAAATTTTTTCTGATTTTTTTCTAAAGCAATTGATGTTTGTATCATTATTCTTTATTAAATTAGAATTTTGACTTGTAATATCTTTTATATTATTGTGAATATTTCCATTTGAAATATTTAAATTTAAATCATTTGCACCATTTGATTTTATTTCAATAATATTTAAAGGAGAATTTTTATCAGAATTTAAAGATTTTTCATTTTCATCATTTTTTAAAGTATTTAAATTTGGAGAAGTACATTCTTCATTAATGACAGTTAATTTATTATTATTTAAATTTTTTGTATTGTTTTTTGAAGTTTTATTTTCATTATTTGAACTTGATAAAGTTAATTTATTAATATTATTTTCACTTTCTGCTTTTTCAAATAACATTTTAGCTCTTTTTTCTATTCTAATAGTATTTTTCCAAGATAAATTTAATATTTTTTCAATTTCTTTTGGAAAATCTTCATATAAAGTCACAAAATCACTTTTTTTAAAATAAAATAATTCACAAAATTTGGAATAACCAATAATATCAAATGGCATTGGAATACTAGAAGTCATATAAATTTCACCAAAATGTTCTTTTTCTCTAATTTTAAGAATTTTAATTTTAAAATATTCATTTTCTTTTTGAATTTGAAGAATACCTTTTTTTATCATATAAAATTCTTCTACTATATCTCCTGTTTGAATTAAAAATTCTCCTTTTATTAAATTCAATTCTTTTAAAAATAAAACAGATTGAAATTTAAATTCATTAGATTGTCCTTTAAAAAAATTGATATTGTTTAAACTTTCTCCATGAATTTCATATAATAAAGCACATTTATAATATTTAGGAAGAGAATCCATTAATAAATTATTATCTTTACTATTTATTATAGAAGTATATTTTAAATATCTTAAAACTTTATGATATGTTTTATCAGGAATATGATATTTATATCTTAAATCATCTAATAAATAAATATTTTTTTTATTATTTTTTTCCTTTGTTTGAAAATCTTCGAATAAGGAAGATAAAATAGAAAGGACCATAGAATATAAACAAACTCCAATAATCATTAATATTATAGTATATAATCTTTCACTATAAGAAACTGGAGTAACATCACCATAACCAACAGTTATTATTGTAGTTAAAGAAAAATAAAATCCAGAGATATAATTTCTCTTATTTGAATCATCAAAATTTGTAGTAGTCCAATTAGGATAATCTGAATTTAATAAAAAAACAAACATACATGTTGAAATATGTAATAAAATGAAGAAACCTAGAAAAAATTCTAAAAAAGAATATAAAGGTTTATGAACACTTAAAGATTGAATAATATGTAAATTAATTATTAATTTATCATAATATAACTCTGAATCTCTTTCATCAAAAGTAAATTCATAGAATTTAAAAATTCTAACTAAAGGTAATATTTTAAGAAAAGAATTTGAGTGTTGAAATATACTTAAAAATGGAAATGAAATAATTAAATTTTTAAAAAAACTTGTTGTCATATAACTATAAAAACATAATCTTAAATTTTTTACCATTTTTCCTTCTTCATCGAAAATTCCAATAAAAAATCCAATGAAGAAATCAATAATAAAAATAAAGTCAATAATAATATGAATATATAAAGGAATATTATATTTAAAAGCAAAAGAAAGAGGATAAAAGATAATAAGATAAAAAATAAGTATAAAAATAACGCATTTAAATATAACAAAATAATTATTTGCAGGATGGATAATATATTTTTCAGATGAATCAATTTTAATAACCATATCATCAGATTGTTCAGAATCACTTAATTTTTTTTGTCTAAATAAATTTCTATAACCTCCATTTTTATTTATTACATCATTACTAATATCAATACAATAATTATTTGAAATTAAAGTTTTATATAAATTAAAAATATGCTTATTTTCAATTTTTGAATTTTGTAGTGAATCAGCTGTTTTTTCTAATGGATGTAATGGAGAAAGAGAATTTGATATACTTAAATTATTTAATTTTAGCTTTCCTATTATATGAGAATGAAATGGATGTTTTTTAAAGTTTTGAGTAATATTTGGTGATAATTTAAAATCATCTTTCTTTTTTGTTTGTATTATTATTGTACTTTGCACTCTTTTCTTTTTTAGTATATTTTCTAATTTTATTTTTGGAGTATTTTTTTTCACTGGAATTTTTAAATTATTTCTTAAATATTTTGAAATATAATCTGATTCTTTATTTAAATCATTATCTGATATTTCATATGAAGAAATTTGAGACATTCTTTTTTTTGGATTTGAATTTTTCTTTTTATTTAATTCATACTCTAAATCTAATATAGTTTTCTTTTTACTTAATTTACTATTATTATCATAAGATATTCTTTCTTTATTTTTTGAAACTGGAGATAAAGGTAAATTTTTTTTGTTTGAATATTTTCTCATTTATTTTTTGTTATTACATAATTCATTTAAATTTTTGCTTTTTAATAATATTTTTGTTTATAAATTTTTTTTTCAAATATTTTATGGAGAATAATAAATCAGATAATTTTGAAATTAAAATTATTAAAAGAAAAGATGTTGATAAAGATCCTTTTCAAAATCAAGAAATTAACAATTTAAAATCAAAGAAAAAAAAAGTAAATTCTTTGACTTTAATTAATGTTGATTGTTTAGATATTTATTTCAAAAAAATTGATTGTTTTCCTCAAATTAGTTATTTAAATATTAGATCATCACAATTAAAAAACAAAAATTATGAATTAGATTTAAAAAAATTATTTCCAAATATTAAAGAATTATATTTACATAATACTTTAGTTAATATAATTAACATGAAAAAATTTTTTGATTTAAAAAAAAAAAATGATTATTTTGCATTTCCTATTCATATAACAAAATTATATTTAACAAAAAATGAATTTATAAATTTAGATTTAAAAATTATATTTATTCAAATTTTATCTATTCCAGAACTTGTAAAAAATCTTAAAGAATTATCTTTTGCTAAAAACACAATTTCAAAAGTTGAATTAAATGAATTTTTTTCTTCACCCAATCATAAATTTGAAAACCTTGAATTATTAGATTTTAATAATAATAAATTAACAAAATTTTTATTTAATCCAAATTATATGGAAAAATTAAAAATATTAGATTTATCAGATAATTTATTTTCAAATGACCCTCTGAAAGGTTTTAAATTTGAATTTTTAATTATTTTGAGTGGAAATACATATTTATATGAACCAGAAAATAATAAAAAATATGCAGAATCTTTAAAAAAAAGATTAGAAAATTTTAAATTTCCTATACATTATTTAAATTTAAAAGGAATTTGTACTATATTTAATAGAGAAATATTAAACAATTTCATTATAAACATTATTTCTGTTTGTTCTATTCAAAAATTAGATTTATCTTATTGTTTTTTAAATAATGAATGTTTATTTCAATTTTTATCAAAAAATAATAATCAATTTGTAAATTTAAAATCTCTCAATTTAACAGGAGGAGAAATTAATGAAGATTTTTTTGAAATATTTTTAGATAAAAAAATTGATGAAAAAATGATAAATTTATGTTCTTTAAATTTATCAAATAATCAAATAAATTTAGATGATTTTAATATACTTTATAAATTTATTTATCAAAATAAAAAATTATCAAAAATAAATTTATGTAAAAATCCATTTTTAAAAGATAAATATACTATAGTAACTAAAAATCAAATAAAAGAGAACCCAAAACTAAAAATATTAGATGGGACAATCATTATAGAAGATTTTAATTCTTTTATAAATAAATTAAATAAAGAATTAATTTTAGAAAGAAACTTTAATTTAAAATTTGACTGTGGTATAATAAATAATAATATTAATTCTTCATCTTTTCAATTATTAAAAGATGAAAAAATAATAATTAAAAATTAAAATACTGATAAAAAATTAATTTATACTAATAAAACCAAAAAATAAAAAAAATAAAAACAACTTTTTCACTTTTTATACTTAACAATATTTTCATCATCAATAATATCATTTTTATTTTCTTTAATTTCTAATTCATCTCTTGAAACAATAATATTATTTTTATCTTTTAAATTAGTCATTTCACTTTCTTTTCTAATCTTTTCATTTTCTAATTCATAGTCTTTTTGACTTAAATGTAAATAAGATTTATTACTCCAAAAACAGAGTAATCTACAAGAATGATAACCACAAAATAAATTAAAAGGATTAAAACCAGGAGGTTTATTCCATTTTTTTTTAAAATATTCATAGAAAGTAGTATTAGTGAAAATTAAATAAGTATGTAGAAAATATAATTTACCAAGGAAAAATATGACAAACATTATATCAAAGAATATAACAAATGAAAAGCAAACATAAATTAAATTATTATATTTTTTATATTTTTTCTCATTAGTACTTTGGAAGACAATAAAATAAATAGAATAAGCAGTTTGAAAAAAAGCACTTAAAATAAGAAAAAAAACTAAGAAATAAAAGAATTTATGATTTCTAACTCCAATACAATTTCCTAACCAAATACAATGATGATCAAATCTTCTTACACAATTATCACAAGTTGCACAATGAGAACATCTTGGAGGTCGAAATAAATTACAAGAAAAACAAAAAGGTAATTGTTGTAAATGACCATTTATAACATATCTTATTATATTTTTTTTTGGATTATAATTTGAAAATTCATTATGTCTTTCTAATATTCCTGGATCTGTAAATCCACCTCTAAATAAATTAAATAAAGATAAAATATATAATATTGAACTTATTATTATTGGAGGAACAGATTTTTTATAATCTGATTGAAGCTATTTTTTTTAAATAAAAGTTATTTATTATTATTTTATTTACTTTTATATTTGTTCCTAAAAATATTGAAAATGGAATTGAAAATAATATTAAAGCAAAAAATACATTATAATATTGATATCCTGATATTATACTGTTTTTACACCATATTTTATTATTTCCTATGTTTTGAGTAAGGTTAAAATCTAATGGTTCTTCTTGTGTATCTAACTGTTAGTTTTTTATATTAAAAATATTTTTTTACTTTGTCATCTGAACCCATTTTTTTTTTTGAATGTTTTTTTTTTATTTTTTAATATTTATGGAGAATAATTATAATGATATAAATGAAAAGAATATTTCTAAATTTAAAGAAGTTTCTTTAATTACTGATTTTAATGATGATGATAAAATTAAAATTTCATCTTTTATTTCAGATTCTTCTGAAAATATTGAGAAACAATCTAAATGTTGGAAAATTTTTTTTGGAATTTTTATTGGTCAATTATTATCAATTTTATCTGTTTTAAATGGTTTTTTTAGTGAGAGAATAGAAAATAAAAAAAAATTTATAATACCTTTTCTCTTAACTTCGGGATATTATATATTATTATTTCTATGTTTTATAATTTATAATAAATTTACTTTTAAAAAACCAAAATTTATTATTTTTTTAATAATATTAATTGATTGTTTAGCTAATGCAATTAATATATATGTTTTTTCAATAACTAAATTTGAATATCCTTATATAATTAATTTAAATAGTTCAATTTGGACGGTTATTTTTACTATCATAATAATTAAAATATATAAATATTGTAAAAATCATATTGTTGGATTAACAATTTCATTTATTGGAAATATTTTATCTTTTATTGGAACTTTTAATTCATTTAAAGATATTCTTATAATATTTGAAAAAAAAGATAATTATTTTGGAATTATTTGTTGTATTATTATAAGTATTTTATATTCTCTTACTCAAGTTTTACAAGAAAAATATTTAATTGAATCAAATGAATTTTTTGACTTTTTTATTTGGTGTGGAATAATAGGGTTTTTTATTTCTATTTTATTTAGTTTTATTTCAGGAGAATTCAATAAAGTTATTTTATATAATTTAGATAATGAATTTTATATTTATTTTTTATTGTTTTGTTTTACTTTAACAATTTTTACTACAATTTCTCTTTTTTACATTTCAAAATTTTCTGCAAGTATGTTTAGTTTAAATTTAGTTTCAACTATATTTTGGGCTTTTATTATGAATACTATTTTTATTTTAGGAAAATTTGATTATAAATATATGAGAATTTTTTCAATAATTGGATTAATTTTTATTATTATAGGAACAAGTATATTTAATTATAATGATAGACTTTGTATAATTGAAAAGGAAGAAGAAAATTAAAAGCAATATAATTGTAAAAATTAGCTTATTATAATAATTCTTAATAAGTATATAAAGATTTGTATTAAATGAATATTTATATAATACCATTTAATAAATTAAAAAAGCATTTATTTTTTATTTAATAATTCTTCTTTTTGAATTTGAATTTTTGGTTTTCCTTTAATTGCTTTACTCATAAAAGTACCAAAATCTTCATAAGGTTCTTTATAATAATTTTTCTTTTTTTTAATTGGAGTATAACCAGAATGTAAAGAATTATTTTCATTCATTCTTTTTTTATTTAATAATGTATCAAAATCTTCGTTAATTTCTCTTTTAATATTTATATTATCTTTGTTTTCTTTTTCTTCTCTTAATTTCATTTGTTCTCTTTCTAACCTACAATAACTTTTTTTTAAATCTCCTAAACTACCCCATTCAAAATTATTTTTATTTAATAATATTATTTTTCTTTCAAGATAACTTTTACCTTTTAAATTTAAATTATGTGTTTTTATTATTTCTCCTATATTATATACTTTTAATTTATCAATTATATCATAAATAATGTTTTTTATAAATTCTTGATAATCAAATAAATTTTTTTTTCTTTTTTCTTCTTTATTATTTTGTTTATTTTCACTTTCTTTTTCCTTTTTTAACTTCATTTCTTCTTCAAATAATAATTCTTCAAAAGTTTTTTCTGACATAATTTTTTTAATTTAATTTAATTATTTATGAAAAAAAATTAAATTAATTATTTTTCAAAGCATTTCATTAATTATTTATTGAGTAATTATATAGATATTAATTAGTTTACAATCATTTATTTTATTTATAAAAGATATACATGATTATAATTTTAATAGATTATTTTACATAAATTACAAACAAAATTAAATCATTTTAGAAATAGATTTATTTTATTAAAAGGATTAATTTTCTCCAATATACATTATTCCTTTTTCTTTTGTTTTTTGTTCTTCATTATTAAAATAATTACAAGAGAATTTATATATTTTATTATTTTTATAATTCTTTTTATTTATATAATTACTACTTTTATAAATTCTATTTCTTGAAGAACCAATTCCAGAAGAAATATTTTTTTCATTTATATTTGAAGAATATATTATTGGAGAATTTTCAATAATTGGATTTTCAAATTTTAAATAATCTAAACAATTCTTTTTTTTATTATTCATTTTGCTTTGAATTTTTAAATTTCCATGAGATTTAAAATGTGGGTTTAGATAAAATAAATTTAAATTTTTTTTATGATATTGTTTTCTAATAATTATATTAATTAAATTTTGGGCTTTTTGTCTTAAAGTATGGATTGAAAATTTAATTTTATCTTCTTCTTCATTATTAAATAAATTTAAAGGAGAATTTCTTCTATTATCATTGTTATTATTTTCAATTTTTAAATCAAATCTATCATAAAAAGTTTTATTTTTTTTTTCTGAAATTAATATCTTGTTTATTGTTCTGAACACTTCCATATAAGGAAATTGGATTTCATCTTTTTTTGCAAATATTGAATCATCAAAAAATTTTTTTTGATTTTCTTTTATTTCTATACTAGAATATTCTAATGTATTTTGAACATTAATTTGAATATTACTATAAGATTTATATATTTCTAAAGGGGAAATTGTATTAATCAAAACTTTAGATTTTCTAAAATATTCTACTTCAGATTGAATTGTTATTAATAGTTTTGTTCTAACTTCATTAGCTTTGCCTTTAACATTCATTTTTATACTTAAAAAAAGATTATAAAAATGAATAATTTCAAAACATATTAAATAAACATTAGAATTAAAATAAAATAATCCAAATTTTATTTTTTCTTTCTAGGATTTTTTTAATTTTAATTGATAAATTGAAGGACGATAATTTATTTTTAAAAAAGCATTTATATTTAAGGTTATTATTATAAATATTTTTTAATATTTATTTATTTTTTTGAATGTACCTTTTTTGTTTTTGATTTTATTATTATATTATTATAAATTATTTTTTTTTCCAAAATAATTATATGAAGTATTTTTAAAATCAAAAACCCAAGAGTAAGCATTATCCTTAATTTTTTTAATAATATCAAAAGCACAATTTGAAGTATTATTTTTAATATTATTATAATAACAATTTGCTCTACCGATTAAACTCTCATTATTTATCATATTTTTTTTTTCTATTTCATTAATTAAATCTTGACTGATATTTTCTATTGGTTTTAATATATCTTCTTGTTTTGGCATAACAGGACATTTAATATTATATACTTCACTTTTAATCGCATTTCGATGAAATTCTAATAAATTTGAACAATATAAAATAATTTTCTCAATTTTTTTTTTATTTAAAGAATATAAATATAAAAGCTCATTTAATCTTTTATTTCCTCCTTTTTGAATAAATCTTATATCTTTTTCATTTATTTTATCAATAAAAATTGAATATATTTTAGATATTGACTGACCAAATTTTTTATGTTCTTTTGCACAAGATGAACATAAAAAAATTGAATTATTTAAACTTACAAATGAAGAGTTATTTTTTTCACAGTCAAAACATAATTTATTTTCTTTAATTTTTAGTAAATTTTCGATTATTGGATGAGAATACTCTGTATTTGCTGTTTTAGGGAAATTAAACATATTTTAATTTAAAAAAAAAATTTTTATAGCTTTTATAATTTAATTAATAAAAAATGTATAAAAAAATTAATTAGTATCATCACTTGTTGGAAGTAAAACTGTAACAATAGGATAATCTATCAAATTTGAATGAGATTTTTTTTCTTTCCATTCAATAAAATCTTTATTAAAAGTATTATATTCTTTTAAAATCAATTCATTATGATTTGAAATAAATTCTTTTTTTTCAATGAAAAAATTAAATATTTTTTTATCTAAAAAAATATCAATTTTATCCTTTATTCTATATCCTAAAATATAAAATAATATTTTAAAAAATAAAAATCTAATTTTCCAACTCCAATGTAATATAAACATTTCATAATGTTTATTTATAATATTAACTACAAACCATTTTAAATGATTTAAATTCATTAAATGAGAATCATAATAATATAACCATAAAATTTTACAAATGATTAAGGAATTATCAAAAGTTAAAATTAAATTAACTGCTTTTTCTAAAATAGAAAAATCAAATTGAATTTTATAATTATTTTTTTTATATTCTGAATTTAAAATTTTATGTATAATATCAAAAGTTGCAAAAACACTATAAGTATCATAAACATTTGTTTTTAATAATAAAGATGTTATTAGTTTATTTATTAGAAAATAATTTTTTGAATAATTACAAATTAAATCTGAAAAATTTATTTGCAGTAATGATATATTTTTATTTTGAAATATATTTATGCATGAATTTAAAATTAATTTCAATTCTTTACATTGATTAATTGAAAAAGGAAAATTATTTAAATTTGTAAATTTTCTAGATAATAAATTTTTACAAAAATTATAAAAAAAAGAAGTTTTTTCAGTAATATTATAAAATATTTCATTTGGTTTTATTGTATATTCATCAAAAATTTGGAAAGTATTTTTACTTAAATATGTGGTAACTTTTTTATCATTGAAAATATCATAAAAATAATTATCACTTTCATTATTTAAAGAATTAATATAATCTGAATAAATTGTTTCATCTAAAATAATTGCTTTAAGAATTATTTTTCTAAAAAATTGATATCTATAAAAGAAAACACTATAAATTTCTTCGAGAGGGAAAATCATTGTTTGTCTTACTTTATCTTTAATCAACAAATTAATTTTTAAAACAATTAAAATATATTCATTATATTTATCTACTAATTGAGGATATTCCAAATAATATTTTTCAAAAATAATAAATAAAAATTCATTATTTAATTCTTCTCTTTGAACTATATTTTTAACAAGTTCTAACATTTCAGTTATTAAAGTAGTATTTTTTGCAAAAGACATTAATTGGAAAACTTCATTAATTAAATCAAAAAAAAGTTCAATAATAATTTTAATTTCTTCATAAGTGTCATAAGAATATAAATAAAAACTATCAGATAAACTTTTTAAAAGAATACATCTAATATCACTTATTAATTTATTTAATTTTTCTAAATTTTTTTTATCTGTATTTTTCAAAGATTGAAGTAAACTATGAAGATTAGGATAAACAACTAAATATTCTACATTTTTATTTTTATTTATAGAATAATCTTTTCTTGATAAATATAATAAATAAGGATATTTTTTTAAACCTTGTTCAGTAAAAACATAATTTTGTATTTGTGAAATAAAAGGTAAATTTTGGATTATTAATTTATCATTATTATTTGTAATTTTTTCTATTTTTCTAAAATTATTTATAAATATGTTTTCTTGTTTTGGATTTTTTTCAATAATATAATTTTGATATTTTAAAAGTTCTTCTCCATAATTTTCTATTATTTCATTTTTAAAATTATCAAGTGAAATATTTAGATTATTAATTCCTTTATCAATTGATAAATAAGAATTTTTAAATTCATCTATTGTTAAATCATCCTCAATATTTAAAATCATGTTTTCTTTAGAATAAATAATATTATTTTTTATTTCAATGAAAATTTTATCATCTTTTTTATTATCATTCGATTGAAAATTTATTACAATTTTACTTGTTTGATTAATTTCAATTTTAAAATTAATTCTTCCTTTTTTGGGTCCTAAAGTTAAATCATAATTTTTTGTTCCAAATAATAAACTAAAACAGTTTATTTTAATAATTGAATATATACTACTTTTCTTACAATGTTCTTCAATTTTACTATAAATTTTTTTCATATCTGTTTCATTAATATTTAATTCTTCTAAAATTTGAATTTCTAAATAACTTTCTTTTAAATCACTAATTTTAACATCATAAAAATCATCTATAGCATTAAAAAAAAAATGAGGATCTTTACTAAAAGATGTAGAAATAGGATATTCTTTTCTTAAAAAAGAAATTTTTAAAATAAATAAGCTTTTACCGTTTTTGGAATTACATGTTAAATTGAAAGTTTTGAAATCATAAAAATGAATTCGAAAATTTATGTATAAATTATTATTTATTTTAATTTGAGATAAATTATCATAATTATAATATTTAACTAATTCTCTTATTTTATTACTACTTGTTATCTGTGATGATTTTTCTGATGAACAAACTCCCATCTAATGAATATAAATTAAATATATTTAATGGAAGATTATTTTTCTTGAAAAGACTTTTGAATTAATAAAATAAAGTGACTAGAGGATTTTTCTATATTATTTGTGATTTCTTTTTTTTTCATTTTTCTGCTTTTTTACATTATTTTCCTTTTTGAAAGATGTTGTTTATTATATTTTGATGTATTGTTAATGAGCTTTATTAATTGAAAAATAAAAAAAATATTAAAATTGTTAATTTTTTTATTTAAGATAAAATAATTTTTTTTCATTAAAAGAACGTAAACCCTAAAAAAATAATGTATAAATTTTTTTATCCTATTTTTATATCTTTATTTAATTATTTAATTCAAAACTCCTTTATTTATAAAAAAAATACAAAAAAATAAATCAAAATAGAAAATTTCAATTAAAAAAATGGATGAACAAAACATTAAAAAAATTGAATTAAAACAATATGAAATAGGAGATACATTAAGAATAAATCCATATGGAAGAGTTCGAATAGTAAAGCATAAAAAAACAAATAAATATTTTGCATTAAAAATGATAAAAAAGAAAGATATATTAGAAGCAAAACAAGGAGATCATATTTTAAATGAACTTTTCATTTTAAAAAAATTAAAAAGTTATAATGGACATCCATTTTGTATTTCTTTAGATGGAATAAATCAAGATGACAAGTATATTTATATTACAACGGATTTAATTAATGGAGGAGAATTATTTAATTATTTAAGAGGAATCGGAAAATTACAAGTAGAAGAAACAAGGTAAAAAAATTATAAATAATTATATAATTACTTTTTAGATTTTATATATCTCAAATAATATCAGCATTAGAATTTCTTCATTCAAAAAATATTATTCATAGAGATTTACGTCCAGAAAATATTTTAATTCAAAAAAATGGATATATAAAAATATCAGATTTTTCATTTGCAAAAGAATTACATGGTAGAACTTATACTTTATGTGGAACACCAGAATATTTAGCACCTGAAGTAATATTAAATAAAGGATATGGAAAATCTGTTGATTTTTGGTCTCTTGGTATTTTATTATATGAAATGTTAGCTGGAATTGACCCTTTCAGTGATGATGATCCTTTAAAAATTTATGAAAAAATAATTGAATGTAAAATTAAATTTCCTAGTTTATTTGATGATAATGCTAAAAGTCTTATTAAACATTTATTAGAAAAAGATTTATCTAAAAGATATGGTAATTTACAAAATGGTGTTTTAGATATTAAAAATCATAGATTTTTTAAAGAATTTGATTGGGAAAAATTATTAAATGAAGAAATTATTCCTTATTATCATCCTAAAGTTAAAAGTGAAAATGATATTTCTAATTTTAATTCTTATCCTGATTCTGATAACGAAACTGATGCTGTTGATGAAAATGAAGATCCATTTCTAGAAAATATTAAATAAAAGGAATTTCTTTTTTCTTTTCTTTTTTTTGGATATTTAATTTTTTAAACCTTGGTTTTTAATAATTTTTTTTCTTTTCTTAGAATTTTATAATTATATTAAAATAATATAAACATATCAAAAAAAAAAAAAAAAAACAATTAGATATCTTAAATAATTATCATAATTGAAGATATGATTCTAGAAAAAATAATAAAAATTATTTTTTAATGGAAAATCCAACAAAAGATGAATTTCCACAGGAAGATTTAGTATTATATAATACAATTCATCCTATTCATTTGAATTCAATAGATGATAAAGATTCAAATAATTCAATAAATTATAGTGATGAAAAAGAAGAAAATTTAAATGGAAGATGGAATCAAGAAGAACATAATAGATTTATTAAAGGTTGTTTATTATATGGAAATAATTGGAAAAAAGTGAAAAAATATGTTAAAACAAGATCAAGTGCTCAAATTAGATCTCATGCTCAGAAATATTTGATAAAGTTAAATAAAAAATATCATACTTACGATTTTGGGAAAAATAAATTTGGGGATAATAATTTAGATAATGAAGTAATTGAAAGTATTGTTAATAGTTTTAATTTTTCCAATGTTGATATGGATAAAGTTGAAAAAATGATTTTATACATTTTTAAAAATTCAAATGGGAATTCTGCTTCGTTAAGTGAAAGAGGTTATAATGGAATTGATATTGATGGAATCAATTTTAAAGATTATTCATTTTCTGATAAAGAAATAAAAAATAAAAAACAAGAAAAAATATTTAAAATATGTAAAATTCCAAAAGATAAAAAAAGAGAATTTGATTTAATAGAAAAAAATCAAAATAATGTAAATTCATATTTAGGAAAAAAAAGACAAATAAATAAAATAGATTATGCTCCATTATATAATAATAGTAATGGATTAAATAATTTTGGAATAGAACCAATTAAAATGATTCAAATAGAGAAATTTATTCATAGTTGTTTAGATTCAAATGATCCAACAGATTTAACAAAATTACTTTTATTTTTTGATCAAAGTAATTATTTCTTAAATCCAATGAGTTTTATTGATCCAAATATATTATATAATCAAAATAGAGAAAGGGATATGTATAATACAATGAAAGCTTGTTTAAATGAAAGTTATAATAATCAAAGTACTGATGTTAAAACTCCTTCTTCTAATTCTGTTGATAATGAAAAACAAAAACAAATTAATTTAAATTATCAACAAACTATTGCTTTGGAAATTGCAAAAATTAATCCTAATTTAGAACATTTATATCCTAATACTTTAAATGGTTTATTTAATAATTATAATAATTTTAATGCTTTTCAAAATACTTTACCTATTAATCAATTTTTAATTGATAATAGATTTCAAAATTTTAATGGTTAGAAATTTTTATATATATTTGTTAATTATACTTAATTTTTGTTAATTTTTATAAGGAATTTTGTTTTTTAAGACATTTTTTTTTATTATTTTTTGTTTTTAACTTTTTTATTTATTTATTTTTATTGTTTTTTATAATTTTAATTTAAATTTAGAATGAATGAAGAAAATAAAATTGAAGAAGAAAATAAAAATGAAAATAAAGATGAAAATATTATTGGAAATTATAAACTATTAAAAGTTCTAATTCCTGATAATTATAGTAATCATTGTACAAGTTATAAAGTCAGAAATTTAATAGATAATCAAATTTATAAAATGAATAAATTTGAATTAAATAATTGGAACGATACAATAAAAAATAAATTAGAAAAAATATCATCTTTAAAATCAAAATATATAGTAAATTTCAAAGAAATATTCATTGATAAAAATTTAAATTCAATATTTTTAATAACTGAATTTTACATTGACACTCTTTATTCAAATATTATAATGAGATATTCAAGTTTAAATAAATATATTCCTGAAAATAATTTGTTAACTTATTTATTCCATATAACATTTGCACTTTCTCAATTACATAAATATCAAATATTTAATATAAATTTAAATTCAAAAAATATTTTTATAGATAAAGAAAAAAATTTAAAGCTTAATCCTTATGATGATATAATCTTAGAAGATGAATTAAGTAATAATAATGATAATCCAATAGTTTGTCCAGAATTAATAAATGAAAATGGAAGATATTCTCAAAAAAGTGATATTTGGTATTTAGGTTTATTAATATATGAAATATGTTGTTTGAAAAATATGAAAAGAAAGTATATCGAGGATTTAGATATGATGTATAAATATATTGTTAAATCTGAATATGAGCAAATACCTTCTATTTATTCTAGAGAAATATATTATATTATTAAAAATTGTCTTCATTATTATCAAAATAAAAGACCAAACATTAATGAAATTGTAAAAAAAGTATTAAAATTAAAAGGAAGGAAATTAATTGATAAAAGAGTTGAATTATTTAAAGTTCAAAAAAATTATGAAAAAAATAGTTATTTAACAATTAAAACTTGCCAAGATTACAATAAGAACTTATTAAAAATTCAAAATTATTATAAAATTAAAAATAAAATCCCAAAAAAGAAAAATATTTTGAATAAAAAGTATTTAATAAATAAAAGAGCAAAAACTCCTCTTAATATAAAAAGTAGAAATCAAAATGTTAATAATCAAAAAAATAAAAGTTTTACATTTATAGAAAATAATAAAGAAAATAATAATGAGCTTGATTCAAAAGATAAAATGATTCAAGATATAAATAATGGAATGAAAATATGTAATTCAGAAGCATCAAATTTTATTACTCAATTTAATATTAATAAATCTAGACAAGAAGAATTAATGTTTTATAATAAAAGAATTGAATGTCCTCTTCTTAAAGTTCCAGTTTTAAAGAATAATTTGAAAAGAAATTTTTCTGTAAATAATAAATATTTTTTTAAAAAATATAATTTTTAGAATAACAATATATATATTTAATATTTTTATTTAAATGATAAAGAAAGATAATAATGGATTGATTATAGATAAAAAATGATTAAATGAATTTACTTCTGTAATAAATAATCAAAAACAAAAAACTATTTTATTTTTATAATTATATATATATATTATTAAATTTAGATGTGAATTATAATTTACAATTCTCAAAAGAAGAATCCATAATATTAACTTCTTTTCTAAAAGTATTTTATCCCATTAAACCAAAAAATACAATATTTTTTTTAAATATCAAAAATAATGAAAATTCCTCAATGTAAAAAAAAGCAATAATAATGAAAATCTTTTTAAAATATTTTTTATGATAAAATTGAAAAGAAAGATTTTGTTGAATTAAATGAAGAATTATTTCAAAAGAAAAAACAATTTAAATATTATTGTTAGTTGAATGAAAAAAAATATTAATAAAAATAACTATGTAATTCATTATTTAAATATATGAAATAATTAATTTATTTTTTTTTGAAAATTAAATAAAAATGTTAAAAGAATTAAAAAAAATTTTGAACCCTACGAAAAAGAATTTAAAATCAAATAATAATATAATTCAAAAATTAAATATAGAAAATAATATTAAAATAGAAGATATAAATCCAAAAAAAAAAATTGAAAATAAATTTAATGATAATAAAAATTCTTCAATTTCTTGTAATTTATCAACAATGAATAATTCAAATCCAAATAATTTAAGTTCTAGTAATTTAAACAAATATAGTATTAAATATTCTGTGAAAAATGAATCTCAATTAAATGAAACAATTGAAAATGAATTTTTAATAAAAAATTTATTTAAAAAGAAAAATAAAATTAAAAATCTTTCAAAAAGTAAAAAAAGATTAAACTATTCAATGATTGAAAAAAAATCTTATAAAAATTTAAATATAGAAAAACTAAATGAAGAAAAAATTATGAAAAATTCTTTAGAAAAAAATCCAGATAATCTTACTTTAGAGAGCAAAAGAAAAAAATCAAAAAAAAAAAACAATAATTATAAATTATCTCATTCAAATTCAGTAATAATATACAATCAAAATTATTTTAAAAATATGGAAATGATTTTTAATGAAATTCATAAGGATTGTTTTGATAATTATAAAACAAAAATAAAGGAAAAAGAAATTAAAAAAGATGAATTAGTAAATTCAATTTTTAATATTAAAAAACAAATTTCTCTTTATAATAATAAAATAAAATATTGGAATAATGAAAATTCAAAAGTAGAAAAAGAATTAAATAAAATTAAAAACAAATCTGAAAGAATAAAATATGATAATTTTATTATTGACAAAGATCAAAAAGGAATTCCTAATTATCAAAATGAATTATTTCATACAATTGAGAAAACAGTTAAAATTGAAAAAGAATTAATTAAGGAAAAAACAAATTTACAAAAATTAAATGATGAAATCAAAAACAAAAATAAAAGTATATTTACTTTAAAAAAAGAAATTGAAAAATTAAAAGATTTAATATTATTCTTTAAAAAACATAATGAAAAATTAAAAGTGAAATTAAAAAATTATCATGAAAAAGAAAATAAATTAATAAATAATTTCTCCGAAATATATGATTCACACCAATAATATTTTAATTTTATATATAATAAAATATAATTTTTTTAGTTTTAAAAATCTATATATAATATAAAAAACTAAAATAAATAAAAAATTCAATTAACAATAAAAAAATTATTAATAAATATGGAAGGAAAATTAGATTCAAATTTTGAGCAAGTAGTAAAAAAAATGATAGACACTTTTACTAAAGCAGAACATAAAAATAAAGAAAAAAATGAAAAATATATAAAATGGATAGATAAAATAACAAATCCAGAATCAAATTTAATTTCTAATCTTTTAACATATTTTTTAGATGAATTAACAAATCAGGAAACAAAAGAAAATATATTTAAAATATTTAGAAAATTATATTATTTAAAAAAAGAAATAGTTGGACCTCAATTATTAAAAAATAAAGATTTTCCAAAAGCAATTGTGACTTATATTACAATAGAAGATCAAAAAAAAATGTCTGATAATCCTTTTTATTTATTAACTGAATTATATAATGAAGACAAATTTAAAGATGTGATAAATGAACAATTTATTATTTCTTTATTTGATGGTTTAAGTGTTGTACATGAAGAAGAACTTTTAAATTCTATTGTCTCAATTTTAATTCAAATTAATTATAATTATAAAAATAATGAGGATAATTTATTTGTAAAAGTTCATTCTAATCATGATAATTCTAGAGTTTTAAATGAAATTTTATTAAGACTTTTAAATGAAGAAAATGAAAATCTAAAAAAAATTCAGATTTTAACTTGCTTAAATAATTTAATGGAAATTAATAAAACTCCTTTATTTTATGAAAGTGATTTAGAAAGTTTTATTGATATTTTAATTACAAAATTAAATTCGGAGTTTGATGAACAAATTAAAATTTTATTGTTATCTTCTTTAGAAAAAGTAACTAAATATAAAGAATATGGGAAAAATTTATATAAATCTGATGATTTATTAGAATTAATTGAAGATTTTCAAAATAATGAAAAAGAAGAAATTAAAAATTTAAGTAAACAAATTATTGAAAATATTAAATCCCATAAAAAGTAGATTATTTAAAAATAATATTAAAAAATTTGTTTTAAAATATTTTATAAATTAAAAAAATTTTGAAACAAAACATCTTGAATATTTTTTACTTTGATAAAAAATAAGAATTTCCATGAATTTCTTCTTTTTTTTAAATTAATTTATTTTAATTGATATATATTTTGGTTTTCATCAGTTTTAAAAAGCAAATTAAATCCTTGATTAATCATTACTATCATTCAAAAAAATTTTAATTAACTTAAGGCTCATTTTTCAAAACAAGTGAATATTTGCAAAAATTGAATCTTTAAAATGTTTGGAAAATTATATAATGAATATTTTCAATATTATAAAATTATCCAAAAACAATTTTAACTTTTATTTTCAAAGATTTAAAAATTAATCTTAATGAAAAAATATATTAAATAGAATTTAAAATGTTAATATTAAAATAAAAGATTATTAATTCATTAAATTTCTTTGTAAAGAATTAGACCCAATACTTTTCGAATAATCATCTTTACTATTAAAACTTTGAGAATAATTATTATGATTAGTATGAGAAGTATTAACATAATTTAAAGAATTTTTTTTTAAACTTATAGTATTATTCTTTTTATTCTTTTTATTAGATTTAATGACTTCATTATCAGCTCTAATTTTATTTAAATATTTCATAAGTTCAATAGCATTATTTTCATTCATTTTTTTATAAAATTCCATATTTCTTCTTTTACAAGGAGGACAATAAGAAAAATAAGGACCAAAAAAATTAATACTTTCTAAATATTTTTTAATAATTGGATTATCTATTTCAATTTTTTTATAAAAAGCTTCTGAATTTGAATTTAAGAAAGGTCCAAATTTGCTTTCTTCTTCTTTTTCTATTTTTTTCTTTGAAAAACTTCTTGTTTTTGAAGTTTGAGCTCTTAAATTTGGAGGAATTATTTTATTATAAATTGGTTGTCTAAAAGCATCAATTCTATCTTTTTTTTTTAATTTATAAACATTTTCAAATATATTATTTGAAGTTCCTGAAAAAACTTTTGTTACTTTTTCATTATATAATTGATTTTCTATTTCTTTTAATTTCTCATATTCTAATAATGAATTAACTTTTTCTTTTATTGGATATGCATTTCTATAATTATCTAAAATTTTTAATATTTCTTTATCTGAAAAATTATTCCCTTTTGAACTTGATAAATATTTATATCTTATAACATTAATTATTCCTTTAACATCCTCTTTTTCTGATTCTTCAGGTAATAAAACCCTTTTTTTATCATTATATTTTGCGCTAATTCTTTGTAAAGTATTTACTTTTTTATCCGAATCACTTATTTCTGATAATCTTTTTCTAAAAGAATTCTCTGTTTGATAATTTTTGAGATTATCATTTTGAAAATCATTATTTATTGTATTATAGTCTGATGGTCCTTTTCCAACATAATTTAAAAAATCATTATCATCTGAAAATATTTTTAAAATATTATTTTGATAACCTAATTGATTTTTCCATATATCTGGTATTTCTTTATTTGTGTATAAACATTCTTTTATTGTTGCTGATTTTATTCTATTTAATTCTGTTCTTTTTTTTCTAATTGATATTCCTTCTTTTTCAATTGCATCATAAAAATCTGGTTTAATACTTTTTGATTCTTCTGTTTTTTTTGGTTTTTCTTTTCCAGTTTCCATTTATTTTGTTTTATTGTTTTTTATATCATTTTATTTAACTTAATCAAATTTTTTTATTCATATTAATATTCAATTTTTTTTTTTCTTATGATTGAATTTAAATTATTATATTTTTTTGAAATTGAATTAAATAACATTTCAATCATTCTATTTTAATTTCAATTTGAATTATTTAATTATTTTATGATAAATAATGAAAAAAAGTTTCAAAATTACTTGAATAATTATAAAGAATTAAAATATATATTAAAGCCAAAATGTATACATACAATAAATAAAAGTAATTCAGGAGTAAATTCTTTATTATTAATTGACAATATTAATTTATGTGCTTGTTATGATGATGGTCTTTTAAAAATATTTAATATAAATAATTACAAATTATTATATGAATTAAAAGGCCATTCTTTACCAGTTTTATCTATTTCTTTAATGCTAAATAAAAATATTATATCTGGTTCTTGTGATAAAACAATTAAAATTTGGGAATTAAAAAATAATAATTATGTTAATATTAAAACAATTAATGCACATGAAGATTCTATTGAAAAAGTTCTTCAATTGAAAAATGAATATATTATTTCTTGTTCATCTGATGGAACAATTAAATTTTGGAATAATATAAATTATAATTGTATTAAAACTTTAGAAATTAAGGATGAAAATATTAGTTCACTTTTAGAAATAAATGATAATAAAATCGTTGCTGGAACTGTAAAATTATTTACTGGAAAAATTTTGATAATAAATACAAAAAATTTTCAGTTTGAAAGCATATTTAATAAAATTACTTGTAATTGGAATAATGGATTACAGAAGTTTGATAATGAAAGAATTTTAGTTTGTTCTAACACAGAAATATATATTTTAAATATTAAAATAATGACTATTGAAAAAAAATTAAATCAAAAAATATATATTGGTCCAATTTTTAAATTAAGTGATGAGATTATTGCTTTAGGTTTTTTTGATGAATCAACTTTTAAATTAATAAATATTAAAAACGATGAAATTTATTGTGAGATTAAAGGTGAACATAAACAAGAAATTTTAGGAATAATAAAATTAGGTAATAAAAAATTTGCTACTTGTTCAAAAGATAGTACAATTAAAATTTGGGAATATTATAATTAAAAATAAATTAGATTTTGAATACAATCATGACAAAATTATCAAAAAAATTTTAAATGAAAGTATTTTTTAAAAGAATTAAAAATGAAAAATATTAAAATATTATTTTTCAGTAGTTAATAAACTACTTCCAGGAAGAGGTAAATATACAATAGGGTAATTAACATTTTCTCTTGGTGTATGAACCATTTCATCTAATTTAATTCTCATTTTTTTTCCTCCTCTAGAATATAATTTAGAGTTTCTCATTTGTTGTTCATGAAAATTACTTAAAGTTCTTCTCATATTTAAAAAATCATTTTTAAAATTAGTAAAAGTCGAAAACATGAATTTTTCTTCTTTTTTATTTAATTTTTCTTTTTTTTCTTTTTCTTCTTTTTTCAAATTATTTGTTTTATTATCAAAGAAACTTAAAGGAGTAAAATGATGAATATAACCTTCTTTAGCAATATCAATATTATTTACGTTATTTAATTTATTATTTATTTTTCTTAAATAAGAAGTTCTATCTGTGAAATCTCTATAAGAAGATACATCACTTTGTAAAGGAAATTCTTTTATTATTTTATTTAAATTATTTCCTTCATCATTTTCTTTTAATTCTAAATCTTTTTCTATTTTTAATTTTATCTTTGAATCTATTGTTCTTTTTTTTAATTCAACAGGCTTTATTTTTAAATTTAAATTAATAATTGTTTCTTTTCCTTCCATATTACCAAAAGTTGAAACTCTTCTTAAATTATGTTCATTCTCTTGTATTGTTGGACCTATATATTTAATATTATTTAAATCTAATTTTGGCTTTGGTTCTTTTATTTCTTCCATTGAAAAATTTATACTTTTTTCTTCTTCTTTTTTCTCTTCTTTATTATTTTCTTCTAAAGATTCATCATCATCTTCTTCTCTGTTTTTTTCTTCTTCTTCTTTTTTTTTTCTTTCTTCTTCTTCTTTTTTTTTTCTTTCTTCTTCTTCTTTTCTTCTTTGTTCTTCTTCTTCTTCTCTTAATTTATCTTCTTCTTCTTTTAGTTTTCTTTCTTCTTCTTCTTTTATTTTTTTTTTTATTAAAACTTTATATAAATTTAACATATCTTTCATTTCATTATTTTTATTTGCATTAGCATTATAAAAACTTTTTTTAAAAGCAAATTCTTTCATTGCTTTTATTCTTTCTTCTTCATTTCTTTTTTCTTTTATAAATTTATTTTTTTCAATATTTATATCTTTTTCAACTGTTAAATAATCATATTCATATTTTGGTCTAATAAAAGAATAAGAACTTTTCTGTTCTTTATTAAAATCTAATCCTGTTCTTCTAAACCAATCACTTCCTGTATTAATTTCTATTTTATTTTTCTTATAAAAAGTATCATAAAAAGTAGAAGTAGCAGAAATATTTTCTCTAAAAGAAGATAAAGTATTATTAAAACCATTTTCTTTATAATAATAATTTAAATTAATCCCATCTTTAAAAGCAAATTTAATTTCTTTAGTAGCTTTACTTTCAATATTTTTTCTCTTAAATTTTTTTATTCTTTTTGAAGCATTTTCATATCCTTTAATATCAGTTCTATGTTCATTTATTTCTTTTAATGTCATATAATGTTCTTCAACTATTGGTTCTTCATCTTCAATTTGATCTAAATCTGGTGTTGTTCTTTCTTTCATTTCTCTTAATTGAAGAAAATTATCAAATCTATCAGTATACCAATTATAAATTTTTTTTATTCTTTCATTTCTATTATCTTTCACTCTCATATTTAATGCATCTATTACTAAACTCTCTAATTTACTATTTATTTGAAATTTAAATGTTGAACGAATTTCTTTTATTTTTACTGGATTTGTTATTGTATTTGCTACTTCTTCTTTATATTCATTAAATTTTATTAATTCTTGAGCTAATATTTTTAATTCTCTTGGAGGATTCTCTTTTAATGATTCTTCCAAAATTGGAATTAATGGAGAATTAAATGTTATTTTCTTTTTTTGATGTTTATCATTTTGGTATGGATCATTTTCATCATATATATCCATTTTTTTTTATTTTTTTTTTTCAAATTTCTTTTTTCTGTTAAAAGGTATAAAAGTTATATTTTAAAAAATATTATTTATTTAATTTCTTTTTTTTAAATTTTAATTGTTAATGTTAGTAAAATCTCCTTATTTAAGAATAGGAATTATGGATTATTTAACAACTAAAAGATTACTTCAAGTAATAAAATATTGTAAAGTTTTTTTAAATCTATTTGAATATTCAATAGAGCATTTTAAATTATATAATTTATTTTTTCATGAAGTCGATACAGAAAATGATATTAATATTCCTGGTTATTATAGTCACTATTTGATAAAATTTCCAACAATAAAACCTGAAAATTTAAAATTATTTTTTTTTAGATGTTTAAGAGATTTAGAACAAATTACAATTTTTCCAAGAAAAGAAATTTCAATTGAATGTTTAAATTATTTGTATGAAAATTATTTTGGAAAATTAATAATTTGTTTAGCAAATCCATACAAAGAAGTTCCCTTAATAAAAAATAATGTAAATGAAATTAGATTTTTATTTGAAAGAATTGATTCTGATACAAAAGAAGATTATTTTCCTTATATAAAAAGAACATTGTTTAATCAGTTTGAAAATAAATTAAGTGTTCAATCAATTAAATTTTATGAAAATTTAGATCTTGATAAAGAAGATAATGAAGATTTGTATTATGATTTAATTGAAAAGTTCCCAAATGCAACATATAATATAGAAAGTGAATTTTCACCTGATGATTATTATTATTCTCAAATTGGAAAATATAATAATTTTAAATTAAAAATTCCTGTTCTTGTCGATGATGAAATTAAAAGTTTAAATAATATTTTAATTCGTAAAAAAGATTTAACTGATTTAACTATTAATTTTCAAAAAAATTCCATTGAAATTGTCAATGTATATCTTGAAAATAATTTTGTTAAATTTTTTTGTTTAATAAATTTTATTTATCAAGAAAATATTTTTTATTTTGAAAACTGTAAATATTTAGAAAAATTATGGATAATACAAAGAATATATAAAAGAAATAAATATTCATTTAATATTTCTCCAAAATTAAATACATTAAAAGTTTTTTCTTGTGAAAAAGTTTTTATGACTGAAGAATCTTTTTGTAATGTCATAAATAATAACCCTTTTTTAGAAACAGTTAAATTTGATAAAAATTATTCAGAAAAAGAAAAATTTTCAATAAAAGCTGCAAAAGCTTTAAGTAATTTAAAATTTTTAAGAACTTTAACTTCTGATAATTTTAATAAGGATGATAAAGAAATTAGTATATTTTATTTAAATTTTAAAAATAATTCAATTAGAAATTTAAATATATTTAATGAAGGAATTATTGATTATCAAATTTTAGATTATAATCTTCCAAATATAGAAAATATTATATTTGAAAATGTTGGTTTAGTGAAAAATGATAGCAAAAAAAAATTAAGTTTTTCAAAATTAATAGGAATTGAATTAAGAAGAGTAAAAGAAGAAAATTTCATTAAAGAAATTGTGGAAATCAATAATATAGAAGAATTAAGTTATTCCACAATTGGAAAAAACAATTTTTTATACTTAACAGAAATTGTTTCCCAATTAAAAAAATTAGATACTTTATCAATAATACCTAATTTTTTTACTGATTTTGAAGAAAATCAAATTATAGATTTTATTAATAAAATTAAAGAATTACCTTTAATAGAAGATTTGTACTTAGGAATTCCGAATTTAACTGAAAATATAATAAATTCTATTTATGATAATATTATTGAAATGAAAAAAATATATTCCTTAAGAATTATAGTATCAAAATATACTTTAACTTTAAAAGAAAAATTAATGGAAAAAATCTCCACAATAAAAAATATTATATCTCATTTTGAGTTTATTTAAATAAAATTAAAATTATTTATTTACTAATAACAAATACTATATATGACTATATAGATAAAACTTTTTTCCTAATCTTAATAGAAATAAATATATTTTGAAAAATTTAAATAATATTGATTACTGAATAGTCATTAAATTTGGATATTGAATATATAATTTATTTAATAATTTTTCACCAAAATGAACATTTTTCAAAATATGATAATTTTCTGAAATAAAATCAAAAATAAATTTTTGAGTATTATTATCAGAAATAGAAATAACTTTTTGAACAATATAATTTCCATGTTCATCTAAAATCAAATCTTTTAAATTTTCTTTTTTCAAAATATCATTAATTAAATTATTTTTTACTTTACCATTACAATGTTCAAAACATTTTTCAACAACATTAGAAGAATATTTATGTTTAGAATAAAAGCAAATATTATTAATAATTTTTTCAACAATTTTATTTCCATAATCCATATTATTCATTAATAAAATACTTTGAATAACATAATTACCAAATTGATCAATCATTAAAAATAAAGAATTAAAAATTAAATTATCAATCAATTTACTTTTCATATCTTCTTTTAATATTTCCAAATATTTTTGAATAACACAACAACCATGTCTATCTGTAGATAAAATTGAAGAATTTTCAATAATAATTTCATTAATAAAGTTATCATATTCTATATATAATTCTGCAAATTTTTGAACAATATGTGTTCCATTTAAATCTTTTAATAAAGGAATAATTAAAGGGGTTAAAATATTTAAAAAATAATCTCTTAAAAATTTAGTAGATAATTTTTCTATTAAACTTTGTAAAACTCTTGTTCCATGAGAATTACATCCTATGTCATAAAAATGTGGTGATAAAATATATAAGATTTCTTTTATTTGATTTTCTGTCATTGGTTTAAACATTTTTTGAATTAAATAATTTCCAAAAGGGTCATTTATTAATCTTAATATATTATTTAGTAAAGGTTGATATAAATGATATAAAACTTCGAATTGATTTTCTTCTAATAATTTTTGAAGGTATCTACAAGCCCCTTGGTCTTTTCCTAATATATAAAATTTTTTTGATAATATTGATAAAGGAACATTTATATATTCTGAAGGGTCTAATCTTTTTATTTTTTTGTTTTTTTTCTTTTCAAATGAAAATAATTCTTTTGGACGTTCTAAATATTTTATTTTTGAATTTTCTTCTTTTAGAAATAAATTATTGTTTTGCTCAAAGTTGTCATAAATATTTTTTCTTGATTCTTTTGGACCTTCTGTGGGAGAATAATTGTTGTAACTATTATTATAATTTATATAATAATTTTGTTGAATTATATAATTATTATGATATTGATTGTTGTTTAAATAATTAAATATATTTGTATTATTTATATTATTATTTGAATCCTGAGAATTATTTATAGAAGAATTATTTGTAGAATAATAAATTAAATTATTTTCATTTCCATTCTTATTCTCCTCCTCATTTTCATTATTTTTAATTATATGGTCTTTTTCCATTACTTTTTTCATTGCAGAAGCAATTGGCATGTGAATACTTTTTCTTAAATTATTATTATTATTTTCATTTCTAAAATCATTCAAGTTATTTTCATTTTCTTCTTTTTCTTCAAATATATTATTATCATCATCAATATTAAAAGATAACATTAATAATTTTGTATTATCATCATTATTATTTATATTTTCATCTTCTTTTTCTTCTTCATCATTTTCTTCAAAAGAATCAATAACAAAATTATCTAAATTATTTTCCATTTTGTCCATTAAACTTTTTCTAAGGGCTCCATTCAATAAATATTGAGTCCCATTATTATTTGAAATAGGGGTATTTCCATTAATAGATGAGTTATTTAAATTGCCATTATTTTGATTAAAAATATTTGAAGGAGAATAATTAAAATTTTGAAAAGAAGAATTACTATATCCAGAACCTCTTTTAATGATATTAAAATTTTGTTCTATAAAATTCTTCCTTTCCAAATTTGGAGAATTTAATTTTCCTATTCCTTCTGCATAATATTGAACTATTGGACTATTTGAATGATGAAAATATTGTTTTATATTATTTGAACTTTTTCCTTTACAAATTAATTCTTTTGAAGGAAAAAATTTATTATTTATTTCTTTATTTTGTATTAATTTAGGTTCCCAACTATTTCTTAAATTAATTTTTTTCTGTTTTTCATTACTGAATGTTTTTTCATTTTCATTTTCCTTTTCCATCTTTTGAGGATTTCTTTGAAATGAAATATCAAATTGATTATTTTTTGAATTTTGTATTTTTTGATTTTTCTCTATTTCCCCTAACATTTATTATTATTCTATTTTTTGACAATAAATTCTAAATAAATATTAAAAAAAATCATTAATTTTTTTTTATAATTAAATAATATTATATATGATTAAAATTATGAATTATCATAATAATATACATCATGAATCATTTTATCAATTTCAAATATATGAACTCTATTATTTTTATCAATTGAAATATTATATTTATTTTTCATTTCGCCTTCATAAGATGATGTATTTGTATTAAATTCATATATTTTATTTTTTTCTATATCTTTAAATTTTCTCTCAACTTCTTCAATATAATTATTATTTAAATCTTGACTAATAATTAATTGTAAAAATTTTTCAATTGGTTTTTTTAATTCTGAATGATAACCACCAAAAAAAATAATTTTTTCATCAGAATAATTTATAGTTATAAAATTAATAATTTTTAAATTTAGCATACTTGGATTTTCATAGATTAAATAAGTCCAATTTGTATTTTCTTGAAGAAGATCTAAAAATTCAATAGAATTTAAATATTGTTTTTTTGGATTATTAAAACCAAAAAAAGCAAATAAATATTTATCTTGAAAAATACAAGAACTAAAATTACATCTTTCATTAATCATTTCGGGAATTTCTTTCCATTCATTTTTTATAGAAGAGTACATTTCTACTTTTTTATTATATTCACCACTTAAACAAATTATTGAATTATGATAATTTATTAAAGAACCTTTACTATGATTATTATTTAAAGAGCATAATTTTTCTATTGTTTTTTTTTTTGGATTAAAAAAATAAAACATGTCACAATTTTCTCCTGTGATTATATAAAAATTTGAATCATTTATAAAATAAATATTTCCTTCATTTTCATTTTTATAATTAATTGAGAAATTATTATAATCTGCATATGAGACTAATTGATATTCTTTATTAAGAATATCAAAGCATAATATTTTTTTATTTTTGTTATTTTTTGGGATTGAAAATATTAAATTGTTTTCAAAAGAAAACTTCGAGATTGTTTTTTTTGAAATTGTTGTTAAATCTTTTTCTATATTAAATGTTGTCATTATTTTTGACATTGAATTTGATGATGATATAATTTTTTTACTTGATGAAGATTTTATTTTTTTAATGTAATAATCATCATATATAACTCCTTTAATTAAAAATGAATTTTGCTTTTCTTTTATAAAATTTTTTTTATTTTTTTTGTCTTTTAAATTTTTCTTTTCTAATTTTTCTATTAAAGAATTTATATATTCTTTTGATTCTGCTAATGATATTTTTAATTGTTCTATTTCTTCTTTTTGTTTTATTATTATTTTATTTTTTGATTCTTCATTTTTTTTAAAATTTAAATTTGTTATTTTTTGTAATTCCATATTTAAATTTTCTATTTTTCTTTGTAATTTTTCTATCAAAAAATCTTTTTCATTATTTCCTTTTAAATTAAGTGAAAAAGACTGTTCTCTGATATTTGAATTAATTGAAGAATTATTATCAAATAATTTTTTTTGAGAAATTATAAAAGGATTATTTGATAATGAGAAAATTTTTTTATTTATTAATTTGGAATTTGAAATATCATCATTTTCATTTTTATTATAATTTGAATTTCTTGAATTTTTATCAAAATCTGAATCTTTTTTATTTTGACTTTCATCAATCACTTTTTTTAAATTATCAATTTTTTTCCTAAAAGAATAAATATTGTTTGCTTTCTTCCCATTATTTGATAATTTAACATTGAATTTTTCTTTTAAACTTTGTTCTTTATTATTTTTATCAAATTCTTCACCAGATATTATTTTCTTTGTCTGTTTTTTTAAATAATTCATAAAATTGTTATTATCAAAGGTACTATTACTATTATAATAAGAATTTACTTTTAAATTATCATATGAAGATTTATTAGAATTATCATATATTTTTTCAGTGTTATCCAATATATTTGAACTACTTCTTGTATTTCTTAAAGACTTTCTTTCATTTGAATTTCTTTGTGTTATATTTAATTTTTTATTAAAAATATAATCTTCAATTTTTCTAAAAGTTAAACAATCTTTATTATTTCCTCCTTTTGATTTATTTTCATATTGTTTATTATCAAATTTAAATGAATTATTTATATTTATAAATTCATTATCATTTTCATTATTATTATTTTTTATTTTCTTATCATTGTATTTAATATATTTATTTGGAATATAATAGTATTTTTCACATGAATTATTACCAGACAAAATTTCAGAATTTTTTTTATCTTTTACAAATGTTTTTTGTTCAATTAATCTCATTTTTAAAGCCATTAATTCATTATTAAAATTTTCTAAATCATTTGAAATTTTTTGATTGTTATTTCTTTTAAATAAATTATCAGAACTTTTTGAACTTTTAATTTCATTGTTATTATATCCATAATTTATGTCATTGTTATTAAAAATATTGGTTTGAGTATTAATTTTAGGAGTGAGAAAACTATATTTATTGTTTATAATATTTGTTGTTAAATAATTATTATTATGACAATTACAAGTCCAATAGTAACAAAAACACAAATTATGACATTTGCAAAAAAATTCTTTTGGAGAATTAGGTAAAAGAGTATTTATTTTTTTATTATAATATGAAGGTGAAATATTCATTTTTTAATTTTTTTTTAATTTAAAATTTTTTAAATTTTCAAAATAATTGTAAAATATAATAATATTATAAAATAATAATTAAAATATTTATCACTTATAATTATTTTTATCAATTCAAATTTATTTATGATTATATAGTATCTTTATTCTTTATAGTATTCTCTTAATTTTTTTTTTTGAAAATTTAGATTTTTATTATATATTTCAAACATTATTTTATTATCTTTTAAAATAAAAGGAAAGCATAATCTTGGGTTAAAAGAGTCAATTTTAGATTTAATTAAAAAGTTTTTTTTTTCTTTTTTTATTCTTTTAAAAGTGCTATTATCATCTAATAAATTATCTTTTATTTTTTTAAAATGTATTTTTTTATTAAATAAATGTTTATTTTTTTCTAAATTAATTGTAGTTTCTGTTAAGTTTTTTTCGATTGAATTTTCAAATTTTCTCTTAAAATTTCTTCTTTTATATTTTGTTTGATTTGGGGATATTGTCAAAATTTCAAAAATTTTTTTCTTATTATCTTTTTTTATTGCAGATAAAGAAGGAATTTTATTAATTTTATTATCTTTTTTAAGATTTTGAATTGGAGATTTTTCTATAAATTTTTTACTATTATTATTTTTATTCAAAGGTTTCAAAATTACTTTTTTTTTAGAGAGAGATTTCACTTTTTGTTTTAAAAATGCTCCAATATTATTATTGATTGATGAATCATCATCTGAAAAATTATTAGGATTATTTATTCTTTTTATTTGAATAGTTTCATTGTAATGTTTGATTGATGTTAAAGAAAAGCAAGTTTCTTCAGATTGTATTGTAGAATATTTTCTTCCAAAAATTTTATTATTTCTTCCTTTATATTTAACATCAATTAAATTTATTCTTTGTTCTAATAAATCTTTACTTGGGTTTTTATGTAATTTCATTAAAAAATAAATTTAATGTTTACATAAAAATAATATTTTATTTAAAAATAGAATGATATTATGTATAATAAAAACCTGAAAATTAATTTTTACTGACAATTTATTAAAAATGAAGAAAACATTAATGAAGTGAAATTTTGGTTTTAGATGGATATATATATCAATAGATATTTTAATAAAATCATAATGAATCAAAAAGAAGATAATAGATTATTAATTTATATTTTTTATTATAAACAAAATGTTTCAATTAAAATAGAAAATGAAAAAAAATCAAATTTTACTTACACCTAAAAACTCTAAATATCCAGAAATATTAGAAAATAAAATAAAAACGTTAAAAATTCTCTATAATATTTGACTGATGAAAAAAAATAAAAGAAAAAATAAATAGAATTCTTTCTTCAATTGTTTCAATTTATCTTGAAATAATATTAATCAAACCACAATCTCAAAAATATTATATAGGGCAAATATAATTTCTACGAATAATAGATTTAGATAAGAAATAAAAATATTTCACTTTTCTAAATTCAGAAAATATTGAAAATATGAAAAAAAGCAATAATTTTATTTTTTATTTAAATTTCAATAATAAAAATAAATATAATAAAATTGTTTCTTTTCAAAGAGTTTTGAATAAAATGTAATTATAATTATGTTTTATTTATTTTATTATTATTAATGTTAGATTAATTTACATTTGAAAATATAAAAATTAAAAAATATATATTAATTTGAAAAATAACTTTTTGATAAATATAAAAAATAATATGAATAATAATTCTTATTCCATTATAACAATAAAAAAATATCCAAGTAGAAATGAAATTTTACTTTTCTTTAATAATTTTATAATAAATAATAAAATAAATTCAGATTATAATATAGAAAATTCTTCTGATTGCATAAAAATAAAATTTTTAGAAAAAGATATTGGATATCTTTTTATTCAACAATTAAAAAATTCATTTTCAGGGAATGAACTTTACAAAAATTTATCAATAAAAATAATAGAAAAGGAAAAGAAAAAAAAATCAAAATCAAAATCAAAATCAACTTCAAATATTTTTTCTAGAGGTAATAAAAAAGGAATATTTAGTAATTATTTCTCATTATCAAGAATTGAAAATAATATTTCAAAAATTACAAATAATTCATATTTTCATAAACATATGTTGGATATATCTAATAAAGCAGGAGTAATTACTAATTCTTCTCCTTATATTAGTTTATCACATAGAGAATATCTTGATAAAATAGAAAGTAAAAAAAAATGGGTTTGTGATAAAGATTTTATTACCTCAGTTGGAAAAGCTACAATTAATAAGAATAAATTTTTTATAAAAAATTATGTAAATATCACCCCTTCAATTCCTCCTGTTTTATATAAATTTAGAAAAGACAATAAAAAAAAATGGCTGTCTAGTAAAGGATTTATTCCTTATTAGGAAAGAATTAATTTTCGTATAATATTTATTTTTTTCAATATATATAGATAAGTATTTTTTTATTATTAATAAAAATAAAATGATAGAAAAATTTAAATAACAAAAAATTTTTAGCCTAATAAAATCTTAAATTTAAAATAAAAATTTATATAAAAATGTATAATATAAACACATTAAAATAATGGATGAAAAAGAAAGGAAAAATTTTTTAGATAATCCTTTATCACAATATCCTTTTAACAAACCAAGTAATTTAGAGAAAAATATAATATTAACTGAATCAGAAAATAAAATATTTGAAATAATAAAAAAAACTTTAGAAAAAAACAATTTAAAGACAATATGTAGAGTTGCAGGAGGATGGGTAAGAGATAAATTATTGAATAAAAATAGTATTGACATAGATATAGCATTGGATAATATGAAAGGATATGATTTGGCTAAATTAATAAATAAAGAATTATATCCTAATAAAGATAAAGTTGGTTTAATTAATCAAAACGCAGAAAAAGGAAAACATTTAGAAACCGCAACTATTCCAATTAATAATATCTGGGTTGATTTCGTAAATTTAAGAAGTGAAGATGATAATGTTTTTGGTAATGTTAAAGAAGATGCTGAAAGAAGAGATTTGTCTATTAATTCTTTATTTTACAATATAAATTTAAATGAAATCGAAGATTATACAAATGGTTTTAATGATTTAAAAAATGGTATTATTAAAACTCCTATTAATCCTTATCAAACTTTTAAAGATGATCCTTTAAGAATTTTAAGAATGATTAGATTTGCTATTAAATATCAATTTTTAATTCATGAAGATATCAATAATTGTATTTTACAAAATAATGATTATTACAAAAAAGCTTTTTTAAATTCAATTTCAAATGAGAGAGTTCAAAAAGAATTATCTTATATTTTAAAATTAAAATATTCAAATTCTGGAATTTATTTACTTTATAAATATAATTTAATAAGTTCTGTTTTGAAATTAGAAAGTTATGAAAATAAAGAATTAAATGATAACATTAAAAATGAAATTATTAAAATAGTAAATATATTTTTAATTGGTTATTATATTGCTCAAGAAAATAACTTTTGTGAAAATAATGAATATAATGCTGATGAAAATTTTAGATTATCATTCCATTTATTATTATTAACGGTGTCATTTAGAAAATATAAACAAAAAATAGGAAAAGAAAATGTTTCAATAAATCAATTAATTCTAAAAGATACTTTAAAATTTCCTAATGATGAAATAAAAGAAAATTTTATTATGACTTCTTTTATAGATGAATTTATTAAAATAGTTGAAGAAGGTAATTATAGTAGAGTAACTTCAGGACGAATTTTAAGAAATATTCAATATAAAAATATACCAAAATTATTTATTACTTCCATTGCCTTAGAATATATTGAAAAAAAACATTTGACAAATGAGATAATAAAAGAAGTTAATAAAAATTTATTAGGAGAAATATTATCAAAATACAAAAATTATCATGGATATATTAAAAAAGAAAACTTATTACACATGGATGAGTTAAAACCTCTTTTAAATGGAAAAGAAATAATGAAAGAACTAAAAATTAAACCTGGAAAAGAAATAGGTGTATTATTAGAAAGTTTATTAGATAAACAAATTGAAAGTCCTGATTTTACAAGAGAATGTGCTATTGATTTTTTAAATAAAAAAAGAGAAGAAATAAAGGATTTATTTCCTCAATCAGCTAAAAAAGAAAATAAAAAAAAAAAATAAAAAGATTTTGAATTTTATAAATATATATATTTATTTTTAACAATAATAATATTTCAAATATAAATATAAATAGAAAAATTAATTTTTAATTATTTATAAAAATGATTTAACCAATTATTTATAATAAAAATTATAATATATTAATAATATTCCTAAAATAAATTAATCTCTATTTACAATATTTTTTCATTCCACCAAATATGAGTTTCAGTGGAAAGATTAATTTTTTCTCCTAACATTGGAGTAATAACATTTATATCAGTATTTTCAGCTTCCTTAATAACTAAATCAATGGATTCATGCCAAGGATGAAAAGCTAAATCAAAAACTGCCCAATGAATAGGAAATAATTTTTTTGCTTTTAAATCAGATGCTGCTTTAATTACCTCTTTAGGAAATAAGTGACAATTTCTCCATCCAGTATTATATGCATCCATTTCTAAAGCCACTAAATCAAAATTTATATGATATTGCTCATAAATTCTTTTAAAATGTTTTTGATATCCAGTATCTCCAGACCAAAAAATATTAATATTATTCTTTCCTAAAATTAAATAAGAATTAAATAAAGTCCTATTTTCATCTAATAAATATCTTCCAGAAAAATGTTGAGCTTCTTCACCAATAATTTTAATATAATCATCTTCATAAACATCACCCCAACCTAATTCACTTATTCTTTCACTTTCAATTCCCCATCCTTCTAAAGTATATTTTATTCCTAAAGGAACAATAAAATGTCCTTTTTTAAAAGAAATCACAGTTTTTCTTTCTAAGTGATCATAATGATTATGAGTAATAATAATATAATCTAAATCTGGTAAATTATTCCTTTCAATTACTCTTTTAGTATATCTTGGAACTCCAACAAAAATTGGTGAAGCATTATCTAAAACTGGATCAATTATTAATCTTTTATGATTAATTTCTATTATTGTTGATGAATGACCTAACCAATATAATGCAAAATCTTCTGGTTGAGATGGAAAAGAGTTTTTAGTTAAATTTAATTGAGGAAAAGGTTTTTTTGGTGCTTGATTTGATTGAATAATCATACCAAACATAGCAAATATAAAACCTTTTGAATCATCTTGTTTAGTTACATTTTGTGGTTCATATACTGTTTCTTCTGCTGGATGAAATTTTCCATTTGAAAAATATGAAAGGTGTCCATAACGTTTTGTTGACTCTTCAACTGATAAAGTTTTACCAAATTCTCTGAATAATAAGTATATTATAATTATAATTTCAATAATAAAAACTATCATTTTTTTTTTTTTCAAATTTATTCTTTTTATTTATTCAATAAATGAAATTTTATATCCATTTTTAAAATAAAAATATTATTTATATCCTTAAAAATGAAAAATCTCTTATTATTTATTTTTATCCTAATCTTATTTTCAAAATGTGATGAAGATTGTAATCAATTAATGATAGGTTATTTAAGAAATTTTAATCCAATGAATTTTTCAAATCCAGTTGTTTCAAGTGGAACAGGATATAATGATTTTGGAAAATATGATTTATGTATTGAAAATAATTTTAGTTATTATTTATATCAAATAAATTTTGAAGTACCAACAGATAAGTTAGTACCATCTTTTAATGCTTTTATTGGACTTTGTATTCCCCAAATTTGTTATAATGAAACAATATTTGAATATTGGAAAGAATTAGCAGAATCATATTTAAAACTTCCAAAAGATAATATGACTGTAATAAAAACAGTTGAAGAGAATCAAAAATATACAAAAATTGATAAATCTTCAATTACCATATTAATATTAATTGGATGTTTTGTTCTATTTTCAAGTGGCTTACTTAAATGCTTTTTAGATTGGTTTAATGGTTATGAAGATGGCAAAATAGAAGAAGAAGAATCCCAAAGATTATCAAATAATGAAGAAAGAAAAAGTGAAATAAATGATTCTTTGGATAAAATTAATAATAGTGTAGAAATTAATAGAGTTTCAGTTCCTCAAGATCAACAAAATGATATTTTGAAAAATAATGGGAACATTAATAAAGGAATATTCAAAACTTTATTTGATATTCAAAATAATTATAACAGAATGTTTGATTTACCAAAAGACAAAAATATTAAAGCAGTTTATGGAATAAAAACTTTTTCAATGATTTTTATTATGTATTTATCAATGATTATGATTTTTACTACTTATCCAATTCCAATAAGGAATCCTGAAGGAACTTTAGAATATGTTCGTTCTTTCTTTTGGCAAATTTTCTTTAACAATACTTTTTGTTATGATATATTTTTCTTTATATCTGCTTTTTATTTATCAAATAAATTTTTAAATAAAAAAGAAAGTGGATTTAAATATTATTGTCTTAAAATATTACATAAATTTCTAAGATGGTATCCAGTATATTTAGTTCTTTTTGCTATTTATTATAAATTTTTTATTAATACTTTGGATGGTCCTGTTTCTGGTCATTTATTTAACAATGAAATTGAATCTTGTCAAGATAATATTCCATCAATATTATTATTATTAGAAGATATAACTTTTGGTTTATTTAATGGAAATAAATTAAATCCAAATTATATTTGTTATAATTGGACTTGGTTTTCAGCTTGTTTATTCCATTTTTATATTATAGGTTGTATATTATTGTATATTTATAATAAAAATTCAAAACATTTTTATATTAGTTGTTTATCTTTATTAGGAATTTGTACTGGATTGGAAATATTTATTTTTATTAAAAATGAATATGGAATTACTTATTATGAATTGCACATGAAAAATTATGAACAATATTTTACCTCTTATTATTCAAAAATTTATATGAGGATTCCCACTTATTTAATTGGATTATTATGTGGAATTTATTACTCAAATAAAATAAAAGATGAAAATAGTTCTATTTCCACATTAAAAAATAATTTATGTTTAAAAATAGTATTTTATTTTTTTGGTTTGATGATTGATTTAATTTTAATTTTCATATGCTATTATGCTTATTCGAATGAAACTTCTATAATGTTAAATAAGATTAATTTATTTGTAAAAGTTACATATAATGTTTTATCAAGAAAAATATTTGTTATAGGATTTTTCTTTTTAATTCTTCCTTTTTTGAACAATTGTTTTTATTATTTAGGAGGGTTTGTAAATGATGATTGTTATTCTTTTTTAAATAAGATTTTATTTACTTCTTATTTAATAAATCCACTTTTAATTCGATTTGTTTTATTAAATGCAAGATATCAATTATATTTTGATGGATGGTATATTTTATTTTATGGAATCTCTTGTATAACTTTATCATTTATTTTAGGATTTATATTTACTTTATTATTTGAAATCCCAATGGATAATATTAAATTTTATTTATTTGAACAAAAAGAAAATGAAAGTTATTCAAAATTAAAAGAAGAAGTTTAATTTAAATTAAATATATAGAATTTAAAACTAGTTATTTTTTATAATAAATTGATAATTTTTTTTTAAATAAAAAAATACAAAAAAAATATTGATTTCTAATAAAGCATAAACATCACACTTTTAATAATATTATTTAAAAAATAAAATTTATAAAGTAAACTTAATAATATTATAAGAGAAAATTTCATAATAATTTAAAAAATCATAGAAAAATAAACATTTCCTAAATAAGTATATGAATTTTTAATACTATCTTAAATAAAAACAAAGGAATATATAAATTTTTCAAGATAATTTTAAAAAATTTTTAAACAATAATATTTAGAAAGAATTTTAAATTTTAGAGATAAATCTTTAAATTTTCATTTTTTTTAAATTATTTATATTTATTCATTAATTATTTAATTATAATATTTCTTCATCTTCTTCTGGATCATAAAACATTGAATTTTTAATTAACTTAGAGTCACTTAATTGAATTTTATTGTCTTTATAATTTTCTTCATCTAATGATACATAAATTTTTCCGTTTTTCAAATTATAATTTGTATCACATAATAAATGTTCCCTACTACCACAAAATACACAAAAGTCAAAATTGTCTGATTTTTTTTGTTCAATTAATTGTTCTAATTCTTTTTGAGGAATTTCATAATTTTCATCTTCAAATTCAATTTTTTCTTTTTTAAAAAATGATTCATTTATTTGAGTTTTTTCAAGTAAATTATTTTTTTTTATCTTTTTAATAATATTTAAAACATTATCTTTTTCATTTATGGTTGTATATATTTCAGAAATTGAATTTATTAATTCTTCTTTAATTTTTTGAATATAATCATTATTAATTTTTGGATTTTCATTCATATCATCTTTTCTAATATCATATAAAGAAAAATTAATAAATTCATGAAATTCTATAACTGGATTTTTTTTTATTTTTAAAATATTATTTTCTAATATATATTCTCTTTTTGAATAATTATATTCAAAATTAAGTCCAGTAGGATAATCAATTTCAACATTCATTTTATTCTAGTTTTTATTTTAAAATAACCAAAGATAAAAATAAGAAATATTTTAAGAAAAAATTTAAAAATTAATAAATGGAAATATAATCTTTAAAAATAACATAAGTCTTTTAGAGCCAAATTTTTCTTCTAAATCATTTCATCTGAAATGAAAAAAAATTGGATAATAGCTTTACATAATGTTTATTTGAAAGGATTTTAATATTTATATATAATAAGAATTATATAAAATTTGATGAGGATTGGGTTAATTCCCAAAGTAAATTAGAACAAATTATAATTAACTTTTTTAAATAATAACTTGTTAATATATTTAAAAATAATTTTTTGCAATCAACAAAAAAATTTAAAAAAAATAAATATTTAAAAAAAATGGACTCCTTAAGATCTATTGATAACTTATTATTTCATAAATTAATGGAAAAAAATGAAATTAAAGAAAAAATTAAATTTTCGGATAATGGGGATTGGGGATTGGGG
>JAJJKW010000389.1:0-34795 GCA_023805745.1 Isotricha sp. YL-2021b | reverse complement strand
TTTGGTTCTTCTACTTTAGGTGGTTCAGGTTTTGGTTCTTCTACTTTAGGTGGTTCAGGTTTTGGTTCTTCTACTTTAGGTGGTTCAGGTTTTGGTTCTTCTACTTTTCTTTCTTCTGGTTTTGGTTCTTCTACTTTTGGAGGTTCAGGTTTTGGTTCTTCTACTTTTCTTTCTTCTGGTTTTGATTCTTCTACTTTTGGAGGTTCTGTTTTTAGTTCTTCTACTTTAGGTGCTTCAGGTTTTGGTTCTTCTGCTTTTGTTTCCTCTGGTTTTGGTTCTTCTACTTTTGGAGGTTCAGATTTTGGTTCTTCTACTTTAGATTCTTCATGTTTTGTTTCTTCTACTTTTGGAGGTTCAGATTTTGGTTCTTCTACATTAGATTGTTCAGGTTTTTGTTCATCTGATTTTTTTTCTTCTTGTTTTGGCTCTTCTGCCTTTGCCTCTTCATTTTTTGGTACTTCTGATTTTGTTTCTTCCACTTTTCCTTCTTCTGTTTTTGGCTCTTCTGCCTTTGCCTCTTCTTTTTTAGGTACTTCTACTTTCACTTCTTCTGATTTTGTTTCTTCTTCTTTTGCCTCTTCTGTTGGAGGTACTTCTGATACTTTTGCTTCTTCAGTTGGTGGAACTGTTGGTTGTGTTGGCTCTTCAGCTGACATTTTTTTTATGCAATTTTATTTATGATTTCATTATTTATAGTAGTTAATTTACATTATAAATTATTTAATAAATACAGTTATTGAATTACAACATTTATTTTATTTTTCATTTTTCTTTGATTTCATTTACTTTTGAAAATCCTACATAATACTCAATTTTTAAATATTTTGATAATTCCTATTATTTATTGATTTTATAAACAATTTATTAAAATTGATTTTCTTATTTTATCAAAAAATAATATATTTATAAGTTAATAAATGCTTTAGAATAAGACTTATTTATAAATATAAGGTAATTAAATATATTTCTTTTTTTATTTATTTTAAGATATAAGAGGACATTATAATTAAATTAAAAATTATTTTTTTATTTATTTTTTTTTAAAAATCATATATTAAAAGGAAGTCTTGAAAAAATATTAAATATCCCTTAAAAGTTTATTGGTTAATATTTTAATGTAATAGAAAGATAATTGTTAAAAATTATTTTTTATTTCATAAAAAAACATTTAAATAAATGATTAAGAAATTATATAAATTAAATAAAAAAAATAATTAATATAAGTAAATGATAAATTTTTTTTAAAAATTTTTTTTTATTAATCTACAAAGCTAATTTTTGAAACATTTTATAAGCTTTTTTCCTTTGTGTTCGATCTTTAAATACTTTCTTAGTTATTTCTTTATAAATTTCTCTGCTTATTTTATCTTTTTTAAATAAAGAAAATAAAACTCCTCCTGAAGTTTTTCTTTCATTTTGATTATCATCATCTTTAATTTCAATAACATCATCTTCTTCTTCATTCTTTTTTTTTGGTGGACTTTTTTTTATTATTCCTCCTTTATTTTCAATTTCTAATGTTTTATATAATTTATTTAATAAAAAATCTTTTCCTAATCCTTCATAAACACCAACTAATAAATCTTCTCTTTCTTCGTTTAAAATAGTCATAATAAATTTTATTAAATTTCCACCTTCTTTTTTTTTACATTCTTCTTTTATATTATCAATATTATATATTATATCACCATTTTTATTATATTTTTTTATGCCTTTTATTTCTAAAGATTTCTTAATTACTTTTTGGGAATTGTCTGAACTTTGTTTATTTAGTGTAGCTTCATTATTTTCATTTGATTCAATAGTTTTATGCATTTAAATTATAAAATTTAGTAAAAATGAGGTAATATGATGATAATAATTCAAAATATTTATAATAAATTTATAGTCATTTTCATTATCAAATAATTTTAAAACAAAAAAACATAAAATTACATTAGAAAAAATTATAAATAAAATATAGCTTAACTATATTTATTTTACTAAAAGAAATAAAAAAATTTAAATTCAGTTAAACTCCAATTACAAACTAAAATACAAATTATTATACAATTAATCAAAATTCATCAGCCCAATGTCTATCATAACCAGGGGGAATATAATCATCATTATCTTTTTTACTACCTATATAATTATCTACAGCAACTAATTCTTCATAAGGATTATTTTCCTTTAAATGACTACTTAAATCACTAATTTGAGGTAAAAAAGGAGGATTTAATTTAAAATCTGTTAATTGATCAAAATCAAAATTTTGAAAAAATTGTCTTTTTTTTAATTTATCTACATTACAAATTCTTTGATTAATTTTCTTAGTTAATAAATCTTTAATAAATTGATTTACATAAATATATTTACTATTATCAGTAGGAAAAAAACATTCTTTATATAAAACTTCTTTGTAAATTTCAATAACTTCATTAGCAAATTGTCCAAAAGGATAGGTTCCATAAAATATTTCATACATACAAATTCCAACAGACCAAAAATCACAACTTAAAGAATAACCTTTTCCTTTTAAAATTTCTGGAGCAATATAATGAGGAGTTCCAATAACAGTTAAAGTATAATCTGTTAAAACTTTTGCAGTTCCAAAATCAATCATTTTTAAATAACCATTTGTATCTATCATAATATTTGCTGGTTTTATATCTCTATGTGCTATATATTTTTTGTGAAGATATTCTAACATTAATAACATTGATGCTATATAAAATTGAGTTTCATATATATTTCTTTTACTTGATCTTGATGATAAATATTCATCTAAACTTTTTCCTTGTACATATTCTAATAATAAAAAACAAAATACATTATTTTTCATACTTTTTACCATTTTTATTATAAATGGATGATCTAATGTTAACATTACTCTTCTTTCATTTACAAAATATTTTGCTAATATTTTTTGTCTTTCTACACTTTTTCTTGATATTGCTTTTATTGCATAGATATTTTTATGATTATGAACTAATGAAACAGAACCAAATTTTCCTCTTCCTAAAAATTTAATATATTGTAAATCATGAAGTGTAATTGAAGTATCTTGTAATGCAAATTTTTTTAATAAATGTTGTTTCATATTTTTATCATCTAATATAATTTCAAAATCACTTTTTGATAAAACATAACAAACAACTTTATCAATTGCGGTTACTGTTGCAGTTCTTTTTACTCCAGATAATAATAAAACATTTTCTCCAAAACAATTTCCACTTTCTAAATCTCTTATATAAACACCATTTTTTGTTATTCTTACTCTTCCTTTTGAAATTAAATATAATGTATCACCAATTGTATCTTCTGTTACAATAACTTGATTAAAATCAAATTTTATTTTTTTTAATTTTGAAGCTATTAATTCTAATGTTTTTTCTGATAAATTTCTAAATAATGATAATTTTTTTAATTTTCCAATTCTATTTAATAAATTTAATGGTTTTTCTTGATTTAAATCTATTTTCATTACTTTTGATAATTCTAAAATTGAAGCTTCTAAAGAAATACAATCTGGATGAGCAATTAAATCTTCTGGTAAAGTATTATTATAATCTTTAAATATTTCTTCTCCTATAATTGTTCCTTTTTCTGCAATTAATTCATCATTACTTTCTTTATATAATGAACCTTCAATAACTGCAATCATTTTTTTATTATCTGCTTTTAATTTATCATGACTTGTTGGTTGATATATTTTTTCATCTTTTACATATATTTTTATTTTAAATGATTTAAAAATTTCTTGTAATTTTGATTCATTAAATATTATTTTTAAATAATCACTTTTTTCAACACAATTTCTAAAAAAACAAAATAATATAACATCAATAAAATCTTTTCCTAAAGCATCTTTTAAATCACTTCTACTTAATTCAAAACATAAAGTTTTTTGAATTGCAATAATATCTAAACCTCTTTTAACATCAATTAATATAGAATTTTGTCCAAAATAATCATTATTTCCTAATTTTCTAACTTCTTTAATTCCAATTCTACAAGAAACTAAACCATCTTTAATAATATATAAATTATCCCCAATATCTCCTCTTTTAATAATTTGAATATTTTCATCAAATTCTTTTAATTTCATTTTTTGAGCAACATTATATTTACTAATATTATCAAGTGATTCAAAAATAGAAATAGTATTTAAAAAATTAAATCTTTCTTTTAATATTTTTTCATTAATTCGATGTTGAATATCTCTAAAAGAAACACCATCAATAGTATAAACTGTAACATCTTCTAAACATTTTATAGTTTCTTCTCTTTTATTTTGAGTAATTAAACTTAATTCTCCAAAACATTCCCAAATACCATATTTTTTTTTAAATTTTCCTTTTTCTGTTGCTTCAACACTTCCCGATGCAATTATATAAAAGAAATTACCTTCATCTCCTTCTTCATATACTATAGTATCTTTTGTAAAAGGACAAAAAATTAATCCATTCATAACTAAATTTAAAACATCATTTGTTATATCTTTAAATACAAATTGATTACTTAATGATTTTCTTATTGATTCTTCTTCATTTTGTGTCATTACATGATTTAATTTATTTATTAAATCTTCTTCTTCTAAATTTATATCTTCATTTATTTGACTTAATGGTGATTGATCTTCGTTTTTACCTTTAAATTCTTTTGATATTTGATTTATTGATTTTTTATGTTTATAAATATGATTTAATATAAATTCTCCACTTTTATTTATTTTAATTTGATTTCCCATATTTATTATTGTAACTTCTACTCTTTTTTTTTCTTGAGAAGTATTTTTTTTTGTTAATTGTTGACTTGGTTTTTGTTCTGTATTATTTACTGTGTTTTCCATTGTTAATATTTCATTATCCATTTTTTTTGGTTCAAGTTTAATATTATTTATTTGGACTTCTCCTACTTGTTTTGAATATGCTAATTTTTTATTTTATTTATTAATTTATGATTTTTTTACCTTTACAACATGAACCTTCAATTCCCATTTTTTATTATCTAAAATATTTAAAATTATTTTTATTATTTTAAAATTTTTTATATTCTATTTTTTTTAAGAAACTGAGATTTTTGTGAAATCTTTAATTGTAATAAAATAATTATTAATAAAGTATTGAAAGTTTAAAACTATTTATTTATTTAAATTAAATTAAAAAACAATATTAGAAAAAACTTTTTTATATTTAAGTTTTAACGACATTTTTAGATTTTATTGGAACAAAAGCATTATAAAAATGAAAAGCAACAATAAAAAAACTTCCAACTAAATCAGAAAAGAAGAATTTTTCTTTATATATAATTCCACACATAATAAAAACAAATAAAGTTTGAATATAACTTGTAGGAGCAAATTTAGAAACATCCATTCTTTGAAAAACTAAATCATTAACACATTGAGCAGAAAAATAAACAACTCCATTTAAAAAAGTCATTAAAATTACTATGAAATCTAATCCAAAATTTTGTTGAAAAATACAAACAATAAAAGCAACAATTAAATTATATAATCCAGTATAAAAAACTTGAGTTTCACTTGATATATGATTCATTACACAAACTTTTTGAGCAAAAATAACTAAACCACAAGTAACGATATGAATTGAAATGAAAATTAATCCAATTGAAAAATTTTTTTTATCATTAATAGTTGTATTATTATTATTATTGTCATTATTTCTTTTATCATTTAATAATATCATAGCAGAACCAAGAAAACAAATAATAATACCAAATAAATATCTCCAATAAAAAGGTTCTTTTAAAATAAAAATAGATAAAATTATAATAACAAATGGATTAGCTGAAGATAAACAAGAAGTTGTTGCTGCTCTTAAATAAGCTAATGATAAAAGAAAAAATAAAAAACTAAAATATATTCCAAAACATCTTATAAAGAACCAACTTTTTTGTTTCATTTCTGAAAATTTATTTAATTTTTTTCCTGATTTTTTCAAAAAAAACGATGAAATTATAACCATAAATAAACTTCTCCACATTGAATAATTATTTGCAGTATATTTTTCTCTTTTACTTGCACATTTCATTAATATTACTCCTATAGACCATATAAATTGACAAAGTATTGCTAATAATATTCCATATCTTTCTTTTTGAAGAAATGATGATGTTGTAGATTGTGTTTCAAATTTTTCTGTATTTTCATCTATTTTTGTTAAAAAATTTTCCTTTATGTTTATCATTCCATTTAAATTATCTGTTGTTTGTTTTTCCATTTAAGAATTTATTTTTTTGAAGTTTTTCTCATTTATAATTTTTTTTGACTATTAAATTATAATATTATTTTATATATAATACTTATATTAATTTTTATTGATTTTACTAAATAAAAATATAAATGTTTTTAATTCAAAAGAATTTAATTAACCATTTAAAATTATAAAAATGTTGGAATTAATTTCTTCATTATTTTAATAATTAATATTAATTAATTGAATTTTAAAATTTATTCAATTATATTGATATTATTGATAAAATTAAAATTCATAGATAATAATTTTTAGGTAATATAAAAATTACAATTATTATCAAAAGAAATTATTTTTTCATTAAAACTAATAAATAATTAATTAATTAACGATTTTTCTTTTTGTTTATTTTTTAATTAAAATAATTCATAAATTCAAAATAATTTTTTAATAAATGAATTAATTATATTTAATTTTCAAAAAATTTCCATCAAATTACAACACCACAAAATAAATAATTTTTTTATTTATAATTTTTAATAACTTAAAAAAATGCAAATAAATATACTCAAACATTTAAAAAAAAATAAATTGAATTTATAAAAAGAAATAATTAAATTAAATAAATATTATCCTTTCCTATTTATTGTATTATTTCTAAAAAATCTTTCTTTCCATAATTTATTGTTTAGAAGTAGTATATATTAATTAATTTAAAAATAATTTAAAGAAACCTTATTTCCCTATATAATAAATCTTCTATTTTTATAAATATAAAAAAAAGGAAAGACAATCTCATAATAATAAAAAAATGAATCCTACTCTTTTTCCAAAATTTTCTCTTTCTTTAAATTATTCGATTCCTATAATAATGATATTCTGAAAGAAGAAAATGAAAAAAAATTATTTGATATTAGTAATATTTTAAACAACAATTCTATTCTTTGTAAAAGTATTATACTTTTTGAAGAAAATAATATAATTGATGAGATTAGAGACATAAAAAACATAAATACAAATAAATTATTTTGTACTTTTTCAAAGAAAAAAAATAGATCTTATATAAAAACTTCATTTTTTCATTCTTTCCATTTAAATCATAATAATTTAAAAACGAGTTTAAGAATAAGCTATTCTCGAAAAACTCATATTGATTATCTATTAAAAAAAGCTAAATCAAAATGCAATTCATGAAGTTTTAAATCTTTTAATATCAAGACTTCTTCAAAATTGTATAACAAGGATAAAAATTGAATTTAATAAAAAAATTTAAATAAATCAATAAGTGGGATATATAATGAATAAAAAATTACTTCTATCATATGATGAAATAATAAAAAAAATTTAATTAGAATGGGAAAATTAGCTTTATTTCATGAAATATATAATTCTTTTTTATAAAAAGTTTTTATGATTTGTGATTTACATAAAAAAGATTGTGAAACAATATTTTAAAAGATGGCCATAAATTGCTTCTTTATAAATTATGTTGCAAAAAATATGTGAGAATATTTCCTTTTAAGTAAAGAAAATAAAAATCACTTAAAAATTATTTATTAGGTAGAAAAAAAATGTTTAAAGTTATTTAAAACTTTTTTTATTTATAGAAGAAAATTTTAAATGAATAAGATTTATTTTTATTATTTATTCTTCAATTTATATAAAGTTATAAAACATAGAAAAATAAAAAACAATTTATGAGTAAGTATTATATGAATAACTTTTTCAATTTTTTTTTCTTTTTTTGAAATTAAATATTTTTTTCAAAAAAATTTTTAAATAATGTTATCCTTTTTTTCTTGTTGTACTGAAACTACTGAAAAAACTCAAATAACTCTTAATTTACCAATTCATGATTCTTTTAGAGCTGATTCAGTAAATGTTAATAATTTAAAGAATTATTTAAATGATAAATTAGGTTTTATTGTGGTTTATTCTGAGGAAAATAATTTAAATATTTTCAACAATATAAAAAAAGATAATGAAATAAATAATATTTTAATGAATTCTTATAAAGAAATTTACAGAAAAAAAAGTTGCATTTTTGTAAAAAGTTTATTAGAATATTTAGGATTAAATAAATTAATAGAAAAATCTGAAACTTTTAAAATTTTAATAATAATTATATCTTTAAAAAGAGAAAAACTCTTAAATCCTAATTGTCTTTTATCATCTTTAAAAGATGAAAATATAAATGAAAATTCAATAAAAGAGATAATAAAGTTAAACCAATATAAAAATTTCTCAATGACTCCAGAACCAATTGATAATACTAATAATAATAATAGAATTGCCAAAATTAAATTTATAATACCAGATGAAAATACAATTATAGAAAGAAAATTTTTAAAAGAAGATTTAATTGATAGTCTATATAAATTTATTAAATATACTAATATAGGATATGATTTTGATTTAATTCAAGGATTTCCATATAAAATATATAATCAAATGACTAATACATTAGAACAAGAAGGTTTATATCCTTCATCAGTGATACAAATAAGAAAAAAATAATATATATATTTTTTAAAATTATTAATTATAAATACAAATATTAATTCTCTATTCAAAATTAAAACTTTAAAAACAAAAATAAAAAGATTATAACATTTTTTAAGGGAAAGAATAATTTCAAATGTTTAATTTTAAAATTTTTTTATTTTAATATTAATTAATTCTTTAATTCAATTTGAGTGGAAATTAATTGAATCAATATTGAATATACTTATAAATTAATCTATTTTTAATTAGACATTCTTCCCTAACATTTCTATGTTTGAGAATACAATTATTTATAAATGACTATATTTTTTATAATTAATATGTTGTTTATTTATTATATTTTTTTTTATTATATACACCAATTATTAATTTTAAAATAGAATTCTTTAATTTTTTTATTGAAATTATTTTTTTTGGTTTTAATTAGTTAAAAAATAAGTAAGTAAATGAAATATAATTTAGTCGATTTAAAACCATTTAACGAATTTGATAAAAAAGATTTTATTAAAAAAAAACCTTTAGTGTCTTTTTTGGCATTAAAGAAAAATAAATCTTTAAAATTTTCTTTTAAAAACAAAAATAAAATTTTTGAAACAGAGAATAAATCCATATCAAATATAGAATTAAGAAATAGTTATCATGAAAATCAAAATAAAAAAATTGATAAGAATATCTTAAAAAATTCTAAGTTTCAATTTTTTTTTAAATCTCATTACTTAGAAAATGAGAATAAAACAAATATTTTTACAAATCCTTTCTTAAGGGAAGTTTTAATGAAAAAAGGCAATAATAAAAATAATGTAAAATATCCTAAAATTGGAAATCATGTTAAAATTAGAAAAAATAAATTACGTTCTAGCTCAAATACATTTAAAAATTTCACTGATATATTTTCTATAAATAATACCAATTATATAGAAACTAGAAATCAGTTTAAAATATTAGGAAAAAATAATTCTTCTGGTAGTTTATTTATTCAAACTAAGTTTAATCCAGAATTTGGAATAAAAGAAAAAAAAATTATTTATTATAATTTAATAAATAAAAATTTTTATTCAAGTAAGGAATTTTTTAAAAATAGATGTAAATTACTTTAATGGTAAAATAATTATGATATAAATAGTAAAATTAATCAGAAATGGTTTATATCTTTATGTGACTTAAATTGTAACTTAAATTATAAAATATTCATTTAAATTAAAAAATTTTATAACATTTTTCCCAAGTTTCTCTTTTTCTATAATATAATAGTATATATTTATTTTTTAAGTTTTTTATAATAATAATGATTTTATTATTTAAAAAAAAACTTAAAATAAATCTTCATTTTTTATGTTATTAATTAAATTAATTTCAATATCAAATTAAATTCTTGAATAAATGATTTCATTTAAAACTTAAATATAAATATTTTTAAATTTATTTATTTTTTTTTAAAAATTAAAAAATATAAATAAAAGATTCTTTAAGGATAAAAAAATTTGGATTAAAGAAAAAAAAAAAAGTAAAAAACATAATCACGATAAATAAATTTTAATTTGAATTATAAAAAATAATAAATAATTCTTTTAATAATTATTATCCATTTAAATTTCAAAATGAATCTCTTTAACTATGATTTATATAAATAAATTTAAAAATGAAAAAAACAAATAATTTTAAATAAACACTCTAAATTCTTTTATTATCTTAAATAAATAACACTATTTACTTTAGTTATGTTTATGAACAGTATAACCTCTGATTTGTTCATAATTCTTTCCTTCACCTGGTTTAAGAAGAACAAATTGATGTCTTTCTTTATTATGAATTCTGAAATCTTTAGTTTCATTGCAAATGCATCCAATACCATCAACATCAACATCTTTATTAATTTCAATATCATTTTTTAAAATTAAAGTAGAATTATTTGTAACTTTAATATTAGCTTTAACTTTTTCTTTTAATTCAGAAACAGTAGAAGCAAAAGAAGGATAAATAACAACTTTAGGACCAAAAGTAACATGAGTACCTTCAATTTCTAAATCTAAATCAGGTTCAGTTTTTTCAATAGTTAATTTTCCTAAAATATCTTTAAGAACTTTAATATTCCAATTATAAATATCTTGTTCTTCACTGAAAGCAGTTTCAGCAGAAATTCCTTTTTTTAATTTATCACATCCATCTTTTAAATTATTTTTACAAGTAGTAAAACAGAACCATTTTTCATAAGAAGAAAAACCAACTTTTTCATTATTAACTAATAATTTAGGAAAATCTTGCATTAAGCATTCTAATCTAGTAGGACTTTTAAATTTAGTTTTAGCTTCATCAGCATATTTTGGATTAACAAATTCAGGCATTAAACCTTTAGTTCTCTCAAGAGCTTTTAAATAAGGAGCTAATTGGAAAATAAGGACATTTGAATTACCAGGGAAATCACTTAATCCTTCTGCATTAGCAACATCTCCTGCAGGATTATATTTTGCTTTTAATAAAGGATCTAATTGATTATATTCTACATTATTTGTTAATACTTTTCCATCTTTTGATGTTAATTTACATATTGCTCCTACTGCTTCTCCTGGTTTTCTTGGAATACAAATTGTATTTATTGCTAAACCTAGTTGTTTTGATACTCCAATTGCTGATGGAATTGCATTAAATATTAAAGCATTTGTATCTTGGAATAATAAGAACCATTTTTTACCTTCTTCAACCCATTTATGAACAAGTCCATTTTGATAAAGAAGTGTATGAATATCTCCATGTCCATGTGGTTTTGTTTCTAATTCTAAAACATCTTTTTTAACTGCTAAATGACAATCATTATCTAATATAGCAGGACATTTTTCTTGTTTAACAATAGTAATTTGAAATGGTTTCATACCGAAATTGTAATTATTGTTAAGTAATTTAACAGTTCTTTCATGAGTATCACCAGAAGTCATAATTGCAAGAGGAATATACCAATCTTCACATAAATTTTGTTCTTTTTTAAATTTATGTTCATATGATAAAATATAATTTATATAAACTTGAATAAATCTATCTAATGTTACCATATTACTTTGAATACCTATTTTTATGTCATTGTAACCTAATCTTTCTCCAAGTCCTCCTGCGACAAGAACGAAACAAGTGTCTTTTATTTCAGCAAAACCTAATTTTTCTAATTCATAAAATTTTTCATCTCCTACTTTAACATTAAATCCTTCTGGAATTGATGGTGTGTATTCTTCTAATGGATTTTTTCCATTTTTTGAATCTTCAAGAAGAACTTTTGCTCTTTTTATATATTCACGAATTCCTCCTGGCCATACTCTTTCTAAATGATTTATTTGTTTTACAAATGCATTTAATTCATCCTCTTTTGCACTTCCCATACGAGTTACTATCTCGTCTTGGTTTAATTCTTTCATCATTGCTAATACTTGATCTTTATCCATTTTTTTTTTCTATATATTTTTTTTTTTTTTTCGGTCTTTTATATTAAATTTTATGGGATCATTTATAGTGGTGTTAAAATATTTATTTTTTAATTTTTTTTTTGGAATCCCGGGAATTTTTGAGTTTTTTAAAGGTTTTATTTTGGTTTTTTATATTTCTTTTAGTATATTTTTAAATTATTTATTTAAGCTGTTTTTTTTTTTGATTTTTTTTTTTTGGTTTTTGAGGTTTTTTTATTTTTGTTTTTTCATTTTTGAAAAGAATTTTTTGTTTTAAATGTTATTTTAAATTTACTTCACCTGCGAATAATATATTAATTGCATTATTAAAAGAAATAATTATTTTTATTTTTTTTTATTTTTATTAAATTTAAATTAATTAAACTGAAATGATTAATAAAAAATAAAATAGGATAATGAAAAAATTAAAGAGTTCTCTATTATTAGAAATTTTTATTTTATTTTTATATTTTTTTTATTTATTATTGGAAGGAAAATTATATATTCGTTAATTATAATTAAATATAATAATTGTTTTTCTTAAATATTGCCATAATTCAAAAAAATGAATAAATTTTAAATAAAAAAATTGAAGAGAGAAAAAATGTTGAAAAAATTATCTCTGTAAACAATATATATTAAAATATAATATTTTTTTAGTCCTTCTCTTCAACTTTCTTCTTTAAAAGAAACAAATAATTCAAATACAACAAATAATCAAATGAATGAAGCAGAATCATTTTATATAAATAATAAAATATCAAGAATAAATACATCACCTTCAAAAGAAGAACCTTCTTTTAGAAAAGTTAATATTCGAAATTTAAAAACAAATGTTAAAATACCAAATTTGCGTTTAAATTTTTATTCTAATTTATTATATGAAAAAAAACAGAAATATAAAGGAAGAAATTATAAAGGAGCTTTATCAATTGGATTTTCAAATATATTTTCTCAAACTCCAAGAGATAAACCAATTGGAATTTTTAATACTCATTCATCTTCAAATTCTCTAAATATTACAAATAATAATTCTCCAAGACCTCATTCTCATTCTTTTCATCATAAAACAAATAATTCTTTTATAAATTTTGAATTAAAAAGAAATAAAACTTTTAGACAAGGAACCGTTAATACTTTTATTTCTACTTCTGAAACTGATATGCAAAAAGATTATTCTTTTGAAAATATTTCTGGAGATAAAAATATGAGAAAAGTTTATAAAACTCAATTAAGTAATATATCAGAAAATCCAAAAAATAAAACATTTTATAATGAAAAAAATCCTGATTTAACTGTTATTCGTTATAATTCAAGAAACAATACTTTAAAAAATAATTGTAATAATATAAATTTAGAAAATAAATGTGAGGAAAAAACATATAGCCATATAGGAAAAAAAAATTTTTTAAAAAATTCTTTATTTATTAATAATGTTTTAATGAATAGAAGTATGAAAACTAAATTATTAACTCAGAAAAATAATAGAAATTTATCTAAAAAAATAACAAATATTAATATTGTTTTAAATAAAGATAACATTTTATCTGATAATTCTCCAAGTGATTCTCCGTATGAAATTAAAAAAATGAGGTTAAAAGAAGTTTGTAAAAATTTAATTGAAAAAAACAAATCAAAACAAATTGAAATTAGAAATAAAAAATATAAATTTTTATCAAAGTTAAACTTCTCTGATGATAATTTTTATAAATTAAACACATTAAAATCAAATATGATAAGCAATCATATTACAAATCTAAAAATTATTGTTAAAAATCAACTAAAAACTGATAATTATTTATTAGATAAAAAAAATAAGAGTTTAAATGAATATAAAAAAAATCTCTTAATATCATTAAAATCGAAAAAAAGAGAATCGATAGTTTTAAAATATTGTATTAAAATATCTCAAAAAGTTAAAACATACTCAAAAAATATTTTGAATTATAATTACTTCTTAAAAATATCTGAAAAATACTTTCCTATAAATCTAAATCCAAAAACATTAAGTGTAAGATTAGAAAACGATTTCCCAGGAAAATTAATAGATAATTTTTCATTAAATGGAAATAAAAAATTAAGTGAATATTATCGTTTAGCAACAAAAACTAATTCTTTTTTAAATTTTGGAAAAAAATTATCTATTCCAATGAATGTAAATGTAATTCAAATAACTAAAAAATCTCTTAAATTTATTAACCGATTTTTAATCATTGATTACCATTCTGCAATTTTGAAAATAAATAATAAAATAGAAGATAAAGTAAATTTGGTAAAAAAATTATTTAGAAGTCAAAAATCAATGAAAAAAAAAACATTTTTTAAAAAAAGAACTCTAAAAATTAAAACTAAATCAGATATTGAAAATGGAACAAAAAATTATGACAAACCAATATTTGCAAAAAATTTTTATTCCAGGAAAGAATTTAGGCAAACAATGGTAAAAAGGAAAATAACAGAAATGACTCCAATATCAAAAATATCATTATCCCAAGAAATGAGAAAAAAAAATATATATTTATATACAGATTCATTAATAAATAATAAAGATCATACTTTATTAAGAACAATAGAAATTAAAACAATATTAGAATCAAAATTACAAGATGAATTAGAAAAATTAATATATAGTATAAAAGATTTAAATTTTCCTTTATTCAAAAAAATATTTGAACAATTCACAGTATCTCCTAATTTACATGATCAAAAAGGAAATACATTATTATCTTTAGCAGTACAAGCAAATTGTTATCAAATTGTAAATTTTTTGCTCCATTCAGGAGCAAATCCAAATATATCTAATGTAAATTTTATTTATATAATATATTTTAGAATAAAGGAAATACACCTTTACATTATGCTTTAGTTTATCATAACTTTGAAATGGCTGATATGTTAATTAAAAGTGGAGCTAATGAAACTGCTAGAAATAACAAAGGTTTTATTCCTTGGCAATGTTTAGATTCAACTGTTAGTATTATATAGTTATTATTATTTTTTTCTTTCAAAAATGAGTTAATTTGAGAAAAGTGATATTCAAGAACTCTTTTCATTAAAAAAGGAAATTATTGATTATTTGGTGAGGTTTACAATTGTTTTACTAAATTAAATATATAAATAAAATATATATTTTTATTTAGTGATGATATATTAAATTAGTATTTTTTTTAATGTATATTTATAATATATAAATCTAAAAATTAGATATTGTAATATTAATAAAAACTTTTTAAAAAATTATTCAATGATTTAAATAATTAAAAATTATTAATAATTAAAATTGAAAAAAAAAAATTAAAATGTTTTCATCATATATTTCTTCATCTTTATATAAAATAATTATTCTCATATTAACATCTTTATTAAAAAATGGAGGATATATTCCAAAAAGTATAGGAATAATAATGGATGGTAATAGAAGATATGCAAAAAAGAATCATAAAAAAATTTTGCAAGGTCATACTCAAGGAATGGAAACTTTATTAAATATTCTTCAATGGAGTCTTAATTTTGGAATTAAGGAATTAACTGTTTTTGCTTTTAGTGTAGATAATTTTAATAGAAGTGATGAAGAAGTAAATAATCTTCTTTCACTTTTTAAAGATAGTTTTTATAAACTTAAAAAAAGTGATCAAACTGATACTTTAGGAATTAAAATTTGTATTTATGGAAATTGGAAATTTTTTGATGAAGAAATACAAAATATTTTCAGAGATATAGAAGAAAAAACAAAAGATAATAATTTATTAAAATTAAATGTTTGTATAGGATATAATTTTACTGAAGAATTATCAAGAGTTAAATCATTAATAAATAAAAATAGTGAAAATATAATAAATGAATTTGAATCTAAGTTATATGGAGGATATAATTGTAAACCTGATTTATTAATAAGAACTTCAGGAGAAACTAGATTATCAAATTATTTATTATATCAATGTAGATTTTCAATAATTATGTTTTTAGATAAATATTGGCCAGAATTATCTTTTTATGATTATTTTAAGATTTTACTTAAATATAGTTATAATTATCCTTCTCATAGAGAAAAATTAAAAATTTTAGAAAAAACAAATAATTTTGAAATTTTATCAAATAAATATAATTAAAAAAATATTTATAAAAACACTAATTTATATTTTTATTTTTGTTTGTTGAAAAAAATAAGAAAAAAAAAATTAAAAAAATAAAAAAATACATGAAAATATGTATTTGTTGTTTTGGATTATTTCATCGTCCAAAACAAAAAGAAACATTAATAATTCGGAAGAAAACAAATAAAAAACTGCAAAAATTAAATATAAATGAAAACAATTCACTGACTCCATTTCATAATAGAAAAAGATCAATAATGTTAGAAAATATAAAGCAAATAAATCAAATTTCTTCAATTTTAAATTCTCCAAAAAAAAATTATGTAGATTCTCCATTTAATTCAATTTCAAAAATATCTCCATTTAAAAGGAAAGTAAATCAAACCCCAAAATCATTATATGAATTAAAAGATACATTTCGTTGTTTATTTTGTGGAGGAACAAAATGTCCATGTGAAGATTATAAAACAAATTCAAAAAGTTCAATAGAAGGATTAAATTGTGATATAATATATAATGAAATATATGCATCTCAAAGGCCAAGTAATGTATTAATAGAGAAATATAATTTAATAAAAAAATTTCATGAAAATAATATAGGTTTATTAGTAAATTTACAAAGACCAGGAGAACATCCATATTGTGGTCCAAATGCTTTAGATCCAGTTTCAGGTTATTCTTATTCCCCTTCAATTTTTTCAAGCGAAGGTATTAAAGTTAAATTATCTGGATGGAAAGATATGGATGTTCCTGATTCATTATATTTTATGCTTGATATTATTAAAGAAATTTATGATATGATTAAAATTAAAGGAAAAAAAGTTTTAGTTCATTGTCATGCTGGAAATGGAAGAACTGGAATTGTTATTGCTTGTTATTTAATGTTTACTTATAATTATAATGCTGAAAAAGCAGTTAATGAATTAAGAAATGTTAGAAAAAAATGTATTGAAAGAAATGCTCAAATGAATTATTGTTTTAAATTTTTTTCTTTTATTTGCCAATTAAAAAAAGTTTTTACTAATGAAAAATATGATGTTGATTATTTTATTAAACATCAATGTGACTTAGGTATGGATGATGATAAAAAAAATAATTATATACCTAAAATTATTTGGATGTGTTTTGATACATTATATAATTTGAGATTTAGTGATAATTTTAATTATGATAATAATTCTATTTATAAAGCATTAAATGGTTCTCTTGAAATTACTAATGAAGATTATGAAGAAATAATTAAAATTATTGATGAAATAAATGAATGGAATTGGGAATCTCTTCAAAAAAATAATAGAATTATTATTATTTCTGAATTATTTTATAATTGGTTAGAAGATTGTGTTACTTATTGTATTTCACCTAAAAAAGTAAATGAAATGTTTTTAGATAATGATTTTAATTCAGATATTATTGAAATTACTAATGGAAATTGTGAACTAGATTCTATTAAAAGAGTAAATGAATTTATTGAAAGAAATTTAAAAAAACTTGAAATTGAAATTATAAATTATATTGTAACTTTTTTATGTAATATTTATCCTCAAAGTAATATCGATAATGTTATAGAATATAAAAGAATGATTGAAAAACTTTCTATTTATTTATTAGGTTTTAACATTGAATTATTATTAAATTTAAAATCAAAAATTACAGATAATACACTTAATGATGAAATTGATGATTATTTTGAATTTGACACTGAAATTTCAATTAAAGAATGTATTAATGCAATTGAAAATTTAATTTTAGTTTTTGAGTTTTTAAGAATTAAAGTACATTTTTCAAATGGTAAAAAAATTAAAATTCCTAAAGTTAATTTTTCCAAAAATTTATTTCCAAATATAGGAAATTATACTTTAAAAAGTGTAATTACAAGTAATGAAAATTCAAATAATAATAGTTTTATGCATATAAAATCTGAACGTTCTAATAAATTAAATGTAGAAGATATTAATAAAAATAAATTAAATTTATCAATTTTAGAAGGAAAGAATTATGAAGATCCAAAATTGAAAAAAACTGTTTCACCTATTAAAAACCATTTAAAAGATATGGAAAATAAAAATAACAAAATTAAGAAAACATCTACTCCAATAAAAAAAAAAGTTTTAGATGTTCATTCTATAAAACATAATAAATCATTGACTCCAAGTCAAATTAAATCTAAGTCTTCTTTTGGAAAAAATGTAAATTTAAATGATTCTAATCTTCATTTAAAAAACCAAAATAGAAATAAAATTCCAATAATAACAATTAATTATGTTGAAAAAAATGATTAATTACAACATTTTTTGTATATAGTATTTGTATAAAAGATTGACTTATGTTAAATATTTCATTGTATTATTATTTTATTATATTTTTAACTTTTAAAGAAGAAAATTGTCTTTTTATAATCTTTTGGGTATGTAATTAATTTAAGATATCTATCTTTTATTAATAAATTAAATTGTTAAATATTTTATTTTATAAAGATTTTAATTAATTATAGTTAATATTATCTTAAGATTTTATAATTGACATTATATTTCCTTGTAAATATAAAATATTTTTTCTTGTTAAATTTTCACTAGATATTTCATTATTTCTTTGTTGAGTTGAATCCAATAAATCATTTAATTCTTTTTTTAAATTTTCTAATTCAATTAAATCATTATCATTCATATCAATAGTTGGACTATTTATTTTTGCATTATTTTGTTTAAACATAATCGCTTTTAAAACCTTTTGATTACTATATAAATCTGGATTTTTATTTTCAATTTCTTTAAAAGATTTAATAAATTCAATTACAAAAGATGTAAATATATATCCAAAAATTATTATTATAAAATTATCAAAAGGTGATGAAATAACTTTATTTATATCTTTTTTTATGAAATATGTATATTTTCCAATGAAGCTTTCAGGATAATAAAAATTTGTGTTATTATTTTTTTCTAATTTCTTTTCTAATATTATTTCATTGTTATAATTTTTTTGTGTTTGATTTATTTTTTTTTCAAATTTTATTTTACTTTCTTTTTCTTGAGGTTTTATTATTTTTTCATGAACAGTTTTATTTATTTTAATGGTATTTTTTTCATTTAAACCATTATTATTTATTTTTCTGGTATTATCAAAATGAATACTATTTTTAATAACTTTTTTTTCATCTTTTTTTCCATTTTCATTATTTATATTAGAAGTATTTTTATTTAATTCCTTCTCATTTAATTTTATGTTTGAATTATTTTTTTTTTCATTTTTTATTTCATTTGTGAAATTATGAGTTTGATTTATACTTACATTTTTTAAATCTTCAATTTCTATATTATTCAATGAATTTTTTGATGATTCTATTACTGATTCATTTGTCTCTAATTCCTTTTGTTGAAAAATTGTTGTATTCTTTATTGTTTCTTCAGAACTAGTAAGATTTCTTGGATTATTTAATATTTCTTTATTTATATTTGAAAAATTATATTTCTTTGAAAAATTTAAATTTAAAGTATTATTATTTCCAAGAACATCTAAATTTGTAATATTTTTTTCTTCTGAATTATTTAAATACAAATTATTTAATTCATCCTTTTTTGAATTATTATTGTTGGATTGATTATTAGTTAAATCACGGTTTTTTTGTATAGTATAATTTAAAGATTTATTATTTTCTATTGATTCATTTAAAGTATTATTTTTTAATTGAGTATTATTTTGTTCCTTAATTCTTAAATTTGTATTTGAAAAGTCATTTTTATGTTCAAAATTATTTAAAATATCATTTTTTAAATTAGTATTATTATGATTTTGAATTTTCTCACTAGAATTTAATATGATAGTTTTTTCCATATCAATATTTAATATTTTATTATTACTATCATTAAGACTTTTGTTTTTTCTATTCAAATCTTGAATAAAATTCAAAGTATCATTTGTTAATTGAGAATCGTTTACAATATTATTTTTTTTGATATCAATCTTATTTAATTCAAGAGTATTATTTGGATTTAAAGTTTCTTTTTTTGTTTGCAATGTTTCATTTAATGTTTTATTTTCTATTTTGCTTTGATTAAAATTTTCTTGTTTTACTTGAGTATTATTTAAATTAATAAATTCATTATTTTCTTTAATATTTATATTTAAATCTTCATTTTTTAATTTTGAATTATTGAAATTTAATGTTTGATTATCTTCTAAAATATTTTCATTTAAATTTGTATCATTTAGAGTATTATTGGTTTGATTATCATTTTCATTTAATATTTCATTTTTTAATTCTATATTTTCTGTTAATTCTTTTTTTATTTTATCTTTTTTTTCACTTTTATTTATTTCTTCTTCTTTTTTTTGTTTTTCGTTGTTATATTTATCATTTTTTTCTTCATTTTTTTGTTTCACATTTATATTAGGGTTTTTATTTCTATTTTGTTTTTTGCCTCTTTGTTGATTTGAAATCTTAATGAATAGAAAAAAAAAAAGAAAGAATAAATTAATTAATTTCATTTTAAAATAATAAAAATAAAAATTAAATTAATTCACTTAGATTAAAATTAGATTTCTATATTATCATAATCATATTTTATATATGAAAAAATTAATTGAAATTTACATAATCTCTATATAGAAATATTATTAATATGAATATCTATTTGTTTTTTTTTCTTTCCATCATTTTATCAATTTCTCTTCTCCAAGAAGAAGAAAAATTATTATAATTTTCTAAAAATTCTTCTTGAAAATCTTTATGTTTTTCGAAATTTAATGCTAAAGAATATGGTTTTGTTTTATTTATATCATTATTATTAACTTTATTTTTCATGTTTTCATAATTTAAAATATTATCACTTAAACTTATATTGATTGAATCATATTCTTCATTATTTGTTCTTTCTGAATCCTTAATTTTTTCTTTATTTGAATTATCATTTTGAATCTTTTTAAACTCTTGTATAAAATAATTAATAGAATTTTGAAGTTCTTTAATTTCAATATCTTTACGAGATAAATCTTTTTTTAAAGATTTATTATCTTTAGATATATTTTCCATTATATTTTCAATTATCTCAAATTTTTTATTTAATTCCTTATTTTGCTTTTTTAATACTTCATTGTCTTTCAAAAGGATTTCAATAATATTATTTGGATATTCTTGGTTTTTTTTCAATATCAATGAGTTATAATTTTTTTCTAATTCATTAAAAATATATTCTTTTTCTGTTTTATTTGCTTTATTAATTAAATTTGATATTTGATTATTTATATCTTTAATTTTAAACTTTATTGTTTCTTTTGATAATTTAATTTGATTATTAGTTTTAGTATTATTATTATTATTATTATTATTATTTTTTTTATCTCTTGATGAAGATTTTTCTGAAGAATTATCATAAGAATTAATAAGATAGTTATTAGTTTTGATATTATTTTTTTTTTTTATGTCATTATTTCCAAGATTATTAAAATTAATATTTAAATTAGAAGTTGTTAACAAATATGAATGTTGTAAATTATTTTCATTGTTATTATTTTTATTATTCATTTTTTTTTCTAAATAATTATCATCTTTGGTCAAACCTTTCATAGATTTATTTTTCTTTTTATGTAAAGGAATTCCATAATTTGTATTAATTTTGTTTAAATATTTATTAATAGTCTTACTATGAGAATTATTTATTGTGTTTAAATGTTCTTTCTCTTTTGAATGTGATTTTATATTTTTATTTAAGAATATTTTTGGATTGAATTGGTTACTTTCTGTTTTATTATAAAAATTATATGAGTTAAAAGAGTTAGTCCTTGCATTTCTTTTTTTAATTTTTTTGGATTGTGGAGAAGTTAATTCAATACTTTTATTTGTTATATTATTATTTGGAGTATTTTCTCTTGATATTTTTTTAAAACTGTACTTTTGGGGAATAAAATGAAATTTATTCATTTAAAAATTGTTTATTTTAAAATTTATAATATTTATTAAATTTATGCCTTTATTATTTTTTATTTATTTTAAATTCAAATAAAATTTTAATTTTATCAGATAAATTTATTAAATTAAATATTTAATGTGTACAATTTTTTCAAAAGAAAATAATCTACAAATTGATGAAAAATTAAATAATTGTGATTATTATATCTTTGATACTCCTACAAATCCTCTTGTCTCGTATAAAGATTCTAAAATTAAAACAAGAAATAATCTATTTATATGTAAATATCAAAATATTATAAAACAATTAAAATGGATTCAGCTTAATTCTTTTAAAATATATTTTGATAAAAAATATACACTCCAATGCCTTTATATTAAAAATAAAAATGCTAAGGATATAAATAAAATAATATTATTTTCTCAATCTTCAAAAACTAATTTAGGAAAAATTTTACCAAATTTAATTGATTTATCATCATTTTTAAAAATCAATATAATAACATATGAATATAATGAACTTAAAGAAGAAAAAAAAATAAATTTTGATGGAAAATGTTTATTTTGTTATTTAAATAAATTAGATTATATAGAACAAATAATATTAATGGGAATAGATATAGGGACACTAGTCAATTTTTCAATAATATCATCAAATATCTTTAAAACTTCTAAAATACATTCAATAATATTAATAAGTCCATGCTGGTTTTTTAATCAAAATAATTTAAAATCAATAAATAAAACAAATAAAATGAAAAAATCAATAGAATATTTATTCTTATCTTTAAAAGATAAAAATATCCCAATTTTTTTAATTCATGGAAAAAATGATAATGTAGTTAAATATTTATTATCTCTTTCTTTGGCTAAAAGAATGTATAATGTTATTGAATGGTATCCATCTGAAGGAAGTCATTTTAATCTGATTAGTAATTGTAGGAGTAAATTGTTAATAAAAATTAAAAAATTTATATATGGAAATTTTAAAGATATTAATAATAATAATCAAAATAGAAAAACTATTAGTAATTTCAATTTTAAAGAAAATCAATTTAATTTGTGTAATTCAAATTTTTCAAAAAATGAAATTGATACTTGTAAAAATGGAATCAATAAAACAACTAATGAACATAATATATCAAATGAATTTAATATGACTCCAAATTTTGATAATCAAAATGATTTAGACTTAATTTCTGATAATATATTATCTGATAATCTTAGTGGAAATGAATATTTGAATGATTTAAAAATTGGTACTTTTGATAATAAGAATATTAAAGATGAAAAAATAGATTTTGATGAAGATGAAAAAGAAGAAAGTTTCCAAATGGAAACAAATATTTCATAGAAAATTAAAAATAAATAATTTGAAAACAATATAAGTAATATTAATATATAATATAATTTTTTAGTTTATAATTAAAGTAAAATTTATTAAATATTAATTTAAAATGTCAATTAATTCATTTAGTCCTTCAACTTTAATTAAAGTTGGAAATATATTATCTACTTTATCGGATGGAGAAAAAGATATTGATATATCAAGACAAATATTAAATGAAAATTTTGACTTTGATCCTTATATGATCTTTACTTATCTTGATAGAAAAAATAATAATAAAATAACAATTGATGATATTATTTATTATCTAAATTTGAAAAATATTTATATTTCAAAAGAAGAAGCAAATAAAATTATTTCTTTTTATGATGAAGATAAAGATAATCAATTATCATATATGGAATTTATTTATTTAATTCAATCTTCAAAACATATATTAAATGTAAATGGTAATTTATATAATAAAAAAATATATGAAAATAAAAAAATTAGTCAAAATGTTGAATATGCTTTTGATCAATTATTAGATAAAGAACTAAGTTTAGTTAGAAGACTTTTTTCTTTAATTGATGAAATTAAAGCTCAAGGTGATTATGATATAGAAAAATTATTTAATTTAATGAAAATGTATACTAATATAACTGCTGAAGGAATTGATAAATTTTTTACCCAAATTTTACAATCACCAATTAATAGACAAAGTAATTTTATTAGAAATATTGTAAAAAGGATAGATATTAATAATGATGGAAGAATAGATTTAAAAGAATTTAAAAATTTTTTTAATACATATAAAACTTCTAATATTGAAGAATTAAATATAAAAAGAGACAACACAATAATTAATAATAATATTCTAAAAAATAGTAATAATCATTTTGAAATAAGTGATTTTGTTTTCGATAATAAATTTAATGATTTTATCCATGAATTAATGAATATAGAAGAAAAAATTGAAAATGCAAAAATAGATTTAGCTTTAAGACATGATTTTAATATTGAAAATGTTTTTAGATTCTTTGATTTTGATAATAAAGGATATATAACAATAAATGATTTTGAAAGAGGATTAAATAAACTTTCTTTATATCCAAATCCTTTAGATATAAAAGTTGTTTTTAATAAATATGATTCAAATATGAAAAATCAAATAAATTTTGGTGATTTATTTGATATGTTTACTCCTTATGAAAGAGATTATAGAATAATGGTAGAAAATAGAAAACCAATAGAAAATGAATTTATGTTAAGTACAAAAATATATTTAATTAATTTAATAAAGGAAATAATATCAAATGAAAATAGATTAAATTATTTAAAAAGACAATTTATAAATTCTAAGAAAAGATTAAGAGAAATATTTGCAGATATTGATAGAGATAATAAAGGATATTTTGATATTGAAGATTGGAGTTTATATTTAAAAAGAAAATCAAAATTAAATGGAATTATAAATGATAATCAAAAAGGAAGATTTTTACTTTTTATTCGTTTAGATAAAAAAAGAAGAGGTAGAGTAAATTATTGTGATTTAATGGATGAATTAAATCCAATAGACTAAAAAAAAGAAAAAAAAATATTAATAAAATTTAAATATTATATTTTTTTATTTAAAAAATAAACTATATTAAGAAAGAAAAAAATAGCAAAAAATGTATAAAAAAAAGCAATTTAAAAAAATAAAAAAACATAATTTATATTTAAATTAAAAAAATGGAAAAAATACCAATAGAGAAACAAGAAATGACAATAAAAATCCAAACAATGGATTCTTCATTTCCAATAACTCTTCCAACAACATCAACAGTACAGCAATTAAAAGATATAATATCCTCAAAATACACAATTCCTCAAATGAATCAGCGTTTAATATTCCAAGGAAAATTAATGCAAAATCAGAACACATTATCTTCTTATAAAATAACAGATGAATGTGTAATACATTTGGTAGCAAAATCTTTGGAAGAATCAAATCAAAATACCATAAATAACCAAAATAATCAAAATATAAATAATAACAATAACAATAATAATCATCCTCAATATGAAGAAATGTTTCCAGTAATTCAAATCCCATTTAGAAGTACTCGTAGAAGAAGAAGAATAATAATGCCTCATTTTGATATGTCAGAATGTTTTGAAGCATTATATCAGAATATGATATCAATAGAAAATTTATCAAATTGTAAAAAAAATTACAATCCAAACACTAATAAAATTGAAGTATTTGATTTTTCAAAAACAAAATACGAAGTGGGACAATGGGTGGATGTAAAAGACACAATAGAACAATGGTTAGAAGCTCAAGTAATGCAAGTTCAAGATAATAAAGCATATGTTCATTATAATGGATGGGGAACAAGATGGGATGAATGGATTGAATTTTCAAGTCCAAGAATGACAAATTTTAAAGTTTATACTCTTCAAAGTCCTGGAAGTGTTTTTATGAGTCCTTATCCTGGAATCCCTTGTGATAGTAATATTGACCCTCAACCTAGAACTATTGATTGTTTTTTTTATTTAGAAAAATGTCAAGAATATTTAAAAGAATTAAATTTAGAAATTGAAAAATTAGTTTTTCTTAGAAAAAAAAATAAAAACGGACTTTTTAATGTAAAAGGAATGAATTCAGATGATAAAGAAATTCTTTTTAAAGTCACTCAAGTTATTCCTTTTATGGATCGAATTGGAAGAATGTTAAGTGATATTTCTCTTCAGTTTTCTCATCTTGTTGTTAATCCTAGTTTTTATCCACAAATGATTTTAGGGTATAAAAGAGAAGATATGTTTAAAGTTAAAGATGATAATAAAAAAGTCACTGAAGTGAGCCAAACTAATGATTCTTTCCCAATTAGAAGAAATCCTAATACTTTTGATAATCTTATGGATAAAAAAAAAGGAGATGATAATGATAGTAAAGATGATAAAAATAAAAAAAATGATAGTGATAAGAAAGAATATAAAGGAAATAAAAATAAAAATGAAAAAATTGAAAATAAAGAAGTTAAAATAGAAAATAAAGAAAAAAAAATAGAAAATAAAGAAGAAAAAATTGAAAAGAAAGAAATTAAAACAGAAGATAAAGAAGTAAAAATAGAAAATAAAGAAGAAAAAATAGAAAATAAAGAATTAAAAAAAGAAAATAAAGAAGAAAAAATAGAAAATAAAGATGAAAAACCAGAAATTAAAAAAATAAAAACAGAAGATAAAGAAAAAAAACAACAATCTCCAAAAAAATCATCTCCAGAAGATAATAATAGAGAAGCTCCAAAATTAAAAGTAAATAAAGAAGAAGAATCAGAAATAACAACAACTCCAAAAAAAGATGAAGAAAAGCCAAAAAAAGAAAAAAATCAAAATGAAAAGAATTTAGAAGAAGAATTAAATTCCGAAGAAATAAATGAGAATATTCAATCAGAGCAAAATGAATTAGAACAAAATCGTCAAATAATAGAAAATTATCATTTTGAAAGAAATAATTATAATAGACCTCATTCACAATCATTTAATGGAACAAGATCAAATCAAAGGCAAGAACAAATAATTCAACCTCAAAATCCTATTTTTATTCAAACAAATTTAGGTTATAATTTAACTTCTTCTTCAAGTGAATTACCTTTTATTCAAAGAATTATAACTTCTTATACTGGAAATGATAGAATTGTTGGTCCTTCTTCTCATATTGCTCAATTAATTTCTAATCAAAATTTATTTCCTAAAGTTAATTTACAAATTCCTGGTTTACTCTCTCCTGGTGAAGTTATGATGATGACTGGTTATACTCCTTATTCTGAACCTAATTTTGATATTTATGTTCATACTATTATTTCTAATCCTAGAAATAATGAAAATAATCAAAATAATCAGAATAATCAAAATAATCAAAATAATAATCGGAATAATAATAATCAGAATAATCAAAATAATATACAAAAAGAATTTTTGGAAAAAGGGGTTCAAACTGAGGAAATTAATGAAAAAAAAAATGATGATAAATAGTATTCATGAATATTATAATTAAATATAAAATCACTTCTATTATTAAATATATATTTTAAATTAAAAAAAAATATATTATAACTAAATTACTAAATAAAAACATATATTAAATAAAATGGGAAAAACAATAAAAAAAATAATAATTTTTATTCATCTTTTGAAAAAAAAATTGAATTTAAAGTAAAATAAAAATTTTAAAAATAAAAAATGTCTGAAATAGAAAAAGAAGAGAAATTAAGTATAAAATCAGATAAAAATTTGGAAGGAACAACAACAACAAAAAGAACAAGTTCGGTGATTCAAAATATAGATGGAACAACAACAATAACAGATTTAGTAACAAAAAAAAAAGAATTAAATCAAATTAAAATGGATCCTAACGCTCAAATTCAATCATATAAAGTTGAAGCAACTTCAGAAGATACAAGATATGTTAATGCATTATATTTAAAAAATGAAATTGCGATAATTGAAGGAGAAAATAATTTAATTTGTATAATTCCATTAAAATCACTTATAAAAATATTCAAATTATTCGATGAAACTATTGAAATGTCTTTTGATAGAGTTTCTTATGGAATCTATTCTACTGAAGAAATTATACAATTTAAACAAATGGTTCATTATCATAATATTAAAAATGGAAATATTAAAAGAAATTTGGAATTGAAATTGGAAAATGCGAAAAAATTTAAAAAAGGAAATTTAAATGAAAATCAATTAAATAATGCTTTCTTATTATATCAAAAATTAAAAAAAAATGAAAAAGATAAATTAAAAGAAAATGAAAAGATTGTTGAGGAAGATAATAGTAAATTAAAAGAAAAAAATCAATTAGATGAATTAAAAAGAAAAAAGAAAAAAGAAGAAGAAAATTTAAATTTAATTAAAAAACAAGAAGAAGAAGAATTTAAGTTGAAAAAATTAGAAGAAGAAAAAATGAAATTAAAATTAGGGGAAGAAGAAAGAAAAAAAGAAGAAGAAGAAATGAATAAAAAAGAAAAAGAGAAAAAATTACTTGAAGAAAAACAGAAAAAAGAACAAGATGAAATAACTAAAAAATTAATATTACTTCAAGAACAAATAACATATAAACAAGAAAAAGAAAAAAAAAAAGAAAAATCGACATCAAAATCAAAAGAAAGTAAAGAAAGTAATAATGATGAAAAACTAATAATAACATCAGCATTACCATCAGGTTTATTTTCAAATGATATATCAAATAAATCAAGGGATTTAAATATAAAAAATAAATCAAATATTAATAATAATTTTAATAGTAATGAAGATAAAAGTAATACTTTAGAAAATGCTTTGAAAATAAATACAACAAAATCTGGAATTCCTCTTCCAGTAGAAAATAAAAAAAATGTAAAAGCTAATATTTTAGTAAGTAATATAGAACCAGAATATGAAAATGAACAAAAAATCAAAAAACTTCAAAAAAAGAAAATAAAAAAAAATGAAATAAAAAATTATGAATATTCTCCAATAAATCCAAAAGAAAATGAAAATCAATTTGAAAATAATCAAAATCAAGAACCTAAAAAACAAAAGAAAAAAGTGATAAAAAAAGTAATAAAAAAAGTACAAAAAATACCATCAAATTCAAATTATATAAGTAATTTAGTATCATTTACAGGAGGACCTCAAAGAGAAAATATACAAATGAATACAGAAAATCCAAAAAATACACTTCAATATAATATTGCTTATGGAGGATATAAATATAATAATAATTATAATAATAATCAACAATGTATGATTTGTAAAGGATTACCTGTTCGTCCTCAAGAATGTGTAAATTGTCATAAACAAATTTGTACTTTATGTACTTATGAATTGGGAAAAAGTGGTTTTTGTGATATTTGTGGTGGAAGAATTGAACCTATTAATAAAACTAATAATAATAATAATCTTAGGTTTGAAAGTAATATTACTAGATTTCAACCTAAAAATAATTTTTATAATGGTGAAGGAAATAAATATAGTGGAATGAATACTAAAGAATTTTATGAACAAAATAAAGATAGATTTATGAATGATACTTGGAAAGATGATGGTAATAATTATAATACTAATAATACAAATTATAATACAAATTATAAAAGTAATGCAAAAAATCTTGAAGTTTATGATTGTGATATTTGTGGGAAAAATTTTCCTAATGAAAATGAAAAGATAAATCATATTAATAAAGATCATAATGAAAATGTTAATTTAAATAATAGTAAAAATAATTTTAAAAGGTTAATTGATAATAAAAATAGAAAAGGAATTAGACAACAAAGTTTAGGAGCAATAAATTTATATATTTGTAAATATTGTAATAAAACTTTTGGAAATAAAAAAACAAAAACAGCACATATTAAAAATGTTCATGGAGAAGAAAATGATGATGATGAAGAAATAGAAATAGAAAAATGTGGAAGAAAATTAAATAAAAATAGAAGTGATTTAAGTCTTGATTTTAAAAATAATAATAATGAAAAAAGAAGAAAAAGATTAGGTACTTGGTTTGAACAATTTCCTTGTAAAAATTGTCTACAAATTTTTGATAATTTAAATTCTTTAGAATATCATATGAAAAATATTCATGGTAAAAAGTTAGATGAAAATAATTATTTAAAAAATTCAACTGAAAAAGGAAATAATAATATTGATTCAAATGAAAAAAATAAAAATGTTGATTTATATCCTTGTGAATATTGTAATAAAGAATATAATAATACAAATGAATTGAATCAACATATAAAAGATAAACATAATAATAAAATTGAAGAAGAAGATAAATACTTAAAAGAAAAAAATAATGGAAATTTACCAGAACAATATCCTTGTGAATATTGTAATACAATTTATAATAATTTAATCACATTAATTCATCATAATAATCTTGAACATAATATTGATTTAGATAAAGATGAATATTTAAATAAATTAAATTCTAAAAGTAATCAAAATAAAAATAATTTAAAATCAGGTTCTATCAAAAATACTTTTCCTTGTGAATATTGTAATAAAGTTTATAATAATTTTAATACATTATCAAATCATGTTAAAAATGAACATGGAAAATATTTAAATAATCAAAATAATACTCCAAAAAAGAAAAAAAATCAAAAACAAATTATAGTAAAATCAAATGAACATTACTGTAAATATTGTTTAAAAAATTTTCCAACAATAATACAAAGAGATAATCACATATCTGTAATACATAATATAATTCCTTTTGAAGAAGATAAATATATTCCTTTAAATTATTCAAAAGATATTGACAGAAATTCAAATAGTAATTATTTTTGTAGACATTGTGCTAAGAATTTTTTATCAAAAGATGAAAGAGATTTACATTTAAAAAATGAACATTTAATAAATGAAGATGTTATTAATCAAAATGTTGAATATATATTAAATAAAAATACAAAAGGAAATAATATTGATGAAGATGAAATGTATTATAATAATAGAAGAAGATATGATTTAGAATGTAAATATTGTCTTCGCCCATTTAATAGTTTAAATAATTTATATCAACATATGTATGAAATGCATCATATTCCTATAAATAAAAATGAAGACAATATTCCTACAAATTTAGAAAAAGAATATGAATGTAAACATTGTAATAAAACTTTTAATAATTTAAATTCTATAAATTATCATTTAATTTCTACTCATCATATTAATGAAAATTTACCTGATGAATTTCAAAAATCAAATCATTTCAGAATAAAAACTAAAAATTTAAATGATTATTTCTATTGTGATAATTGTGGACAAGTTTTTAATTATAGACCAAATTATATTTCTCATTTAAAAGATATACATGGTATATATAAAATAAATAATAATAATTCATTTAAATCAGATGATGAAGAAAATTATGATTCAATTAAGAAAAATTTAAAAGATACTAATGAAAGAAATAACTTAAATCTTAGTTTTAAAAATGGAAAATATGAATGTAATTATTGTAAAAGAATTTATCCAAATTATGAAAAATGTGAAAAACATATTAAAAGACATCATTATTATCTTAATTATTATCCTCAAAATCCAACAACTATTATGCAAGGAATAAAATTAAAAAAAGGTCAATTTGAATGCGATTTTTGTAATATAATATATAATTATTATAATGACTGTGTTAGACATATTTCCCGTCATCATTTGAATGATAAAAATAAAATTGAAGAAATTCCAAAGAATTTAATTCAAGGTTGTAATTATATTAATGGAAAATTTGAATGTAATTATTGTAATAAAAGTTATATTCTTTATAATGATTGTGAAAAACATATCAATAAACATCATTTGAATAACAATGATATTTTAAATAATACTAGTAATTCTGGATTTAATTTTTCAAGAGTTAAAAGAAATGAATATAATTGTTTTTTTTGTAAACAAATATTAAAGTCTAAAAGCTTATATATAAGTCATTTGAGAGATTATCATAAAATTGAATTTGAAGATAATGTCAATTTATATGATAGTTGTGATAAAACTTCCTATAGAATTCAAACTGAATTTTTGAAATGAGATTTTTAAATTGATTTTAATTAATATGGTATAAATTAAATAAATTTATAAAAATAATATATTTCTTTTTTCTTTAAAAATTTATAGATAATATATAATTTATATCTATTATATCGATTATTTTTTAAATTGATAAAGAAATTTTTCTTTCTTTTTAAAATTATTTATTTCTTTATCTAATATTGAAATATAATTATCATTAATATTTGGAATATCTTTAATAATTTTCTGAAAGAAATCTAGATCAAAATCTCTCTTTTTTGAACTATTTCTCTTTTGTTTTATATTATTTGTAGTATTACTAGTATGAAGTAATTTTGTAAATTGTTCATTTCTCATATTTTCTATATTTTTATCTAAATTTTTTAATAATTCTATTTTTTTTGGATTTAAACCTGCGATTAAATTATCAAGTATTTTACTTTTTTCAATATTTATTTTATCAATAGGATCAATTTTATTTTGTGGAGAAGGCTCAAATAAAAGTTTTGGCTTTTTAAAATTTGTATATATTTTTTCTTTTATTAAATTAAAAGAAAAATCAGCTTTATTTATTCCTTTTACAGTAGAATCATTTTCATTTTCAACATCTTTTAAAATTTTACTTTCAAATTTTTTTAAATATAATATATTTTTTTGAAATTTTATTTCCCTATTATTCATTTTTTCAAGACGTTCTATTTTTTTTTTAAATGATTTACTGAAAATAAAAGATTTACTTAAAGGAAATCTTTCTATTTTTTGAGGAGAAGAAAATTTGAGATTTGATTTTTTTTTATTAAAAATTAAATTTTTATTATTTGTTGAATGGCTTTTTTCAAGTCTTTCAAATGGATTATTATTTAATTTTCTGAAAGATAAAGTTCTTGTTGAATTTGAATATGAAGACTGCTCAAATCTATCAGATCTTTGTTTTAAAATTCTTTTCTTTTTAAATATATCCTCAGATTTTTTTTTACTATAACTATTTATTGATCTTTGACTATTTGTTGGACTTAGAATTTTATAGTAATTAGTATTTGAAGCAGAATTTTGACTATTACTTAAATTAGGTTCAAAACTATGTTTTAAATTTTTCTTTTTTCTCTCTAATATTTGGTTTTTATCAATTACTAAATGTTTATTATATTTTTCTAATTTATCATAATTATCTTTATTAATATTATTGAAATTTAAATCATTTGTACTATTTACAAACTTTTGATAATCTCTTGATAAAAGATCATTATACAAAACAATATTATCAATCATTTTTATTGTTGAAGGAGAAGGAAAATTTTCTTTTTCTTTTTGAGATTTATATAAAGATTTATAATTATATGATGATATTGTTATAGGTTGTCCAAATTGAATTAGTTCAAGATTATTTTCAATATTATTTGAAACAGGAATTTTATCTATATCATATATTAAACCTGATGAAATTTTATTTAATTGTTTTAATCTTTCAAAATCTAGTCTTCTTTTTTTATTTTCTTTTTCAAGTTTTTCAAGTTCAACATTTCTATTTTTTATTTTTTCCAATAAAAAATCATAGTATTTAAAAGCTAAAATTTCAGTTCCCTGAATAATTTCAAAAAATTTGGAATTTTCTTCATGATAAAATTTTGAAATAAACCAAGATGCTTGTTTATAACAATCAAGGGCTTTAGATAATTGACCTAAATTTTCATAACAAATTCCTAAAAAATATAAACTTAAATTTATATTTTGAAATATTTTTCTAAAATTATTCCGAAATTTATAAGGTATAATAAATAAATTAATCCCTTTATTTAAATTATTTCTGATAAATAATTCTTTAATACTTAATTTTAAGCATAATATATTATATTCAATTGCATTATAATAACTATTATCTTCAATTAATAAAGAAGATAATAAAATTAATGTTTTTTGATATATTTGATAAGTATATGGGTCTTTACATTTATTAATATAAGTTTTTAACATTGCATGACTTATTGATAAATATGCAGATGAATCTTGAATTTGATTTTTTATTTTATGAAATTTTGCAAATAAATATAAACCTTCACAATAATTTTGAAGTATAACTTCTTTTATTTTTTCATTTGCAACTTCAAAATATAATATTTGAATAATATCTATAAAATAATTTATCATTTTTTGAAACATTTTTTCTAATGTTATACTTAATTTCATTGTTGGTGAATATTCTATTGTTTTATTTCTATAATTATATTTAGATAATTTCTCTTTTATAATTTTGTAAAAACATTTTAATTTTATATCAAAAAATAAGTAATTAAATGAATGGTCATCTAAATATTTTTCTTTAACCTCTATAAATTTCAAAGCTTCTTTATATTGTTTGGAAATTAAATATAAATTAATTTTTTCAAAAACTAATTCCTCATCAAAATCTGAATCTTTTGTTCCTTGATTTGTTTTTAATCTTTGAGCTAATGTACTAATATTAACAGAATTTGTAAATTCATTATTTATTATTATATCAGAATTAGTATCAATATTTTTATTAATTTCATTCATTAAGTGAATAATATTTTATAAATTCATTTTATAAATTTGAAAAATAAATAAAATAAATTTTAAAAAAATTACATTTTGTCCTTTGAACATTTCAATATCTTTATTCTAAATAAATATTTTAATGAAAATTAAAATTTAAAGAAACTCAAAAGAGAAGAAAAAAAATTCAATTAATTAAATCCTAAAAATAATATAATATATTTTTTTCAATGCTAATTATTATGTAAAATTATGGGGATTGGGGATTGGGG
>JAJJKW010000388.1:0-34806 GCA_023805745.1 Isotricha sp. YL-2021b | reverse complement strand
ATCCCCAATCCCCAATCCCCAATCCCCAATCCCCATTTTTTTATCTTTTGAAAGGATAATTTATTTAAATATTTATATATTTTAATTTTTCTTTTTTTTTTTTTAAAATTTTTCTTTCTGCAATTATTAAGTATTTTATTTATTTTTAACTTTATAAAACTGAATAATCTATTCTCTACTTAAATCAAGATTGTTTAAATTATTGAATTTATTAATTCCATTATTATATTAATTATAGAATGTTAATTTAAAATATAATAATTCTTTCTTTTTCTTTAAATATTTATTTTAAATCATTCCAAAAAAATTAAATTAAAATTTTTTTCAAAAGAAAATAAATTAAAAGACAATTCTTACAAATAATATTCCAAAAATAATTTTGATAAAAAACAATTAATTTAAAAAAGAATAATCAAAATTTTTATAATTTTCAATTGCATGTACACATCCTTTTATTTTAAGTATATTTTCTTTACAAATTGAAGAAGTTATTCCTATAACTTTATATGCACCTGCAGCTTCACCAGCAATAATTCCATTTTTAGTATCTTCAAAAACAATACAATTTTTTATATCAACTCCAATTTTTTTTGCTGCAATTAAATATATATCTGGATTAGGTTTTCCTTTAAAACTATTATCATTATAAACTATTTTATCAACATCAAACCATTTTTCTAAAGTATATTTTTTTATAAATAAAGTTATATTTTCTATACCACTTGAAGTTGCAATAGTATATTTAATATTATGTTTTTTTAAATATTCGAATAATTCAATTGCTCCATCTGCAAGTTGTAATGAACTTTCTATTAATAATTGTTTATAGAAATCTTCTTTCTTTTTAACATATAATTTTACTTCTTCATCAGTTATATTTGGGTTTAAATATTCTAATATAGTTTTATTTGGCATTCCATTAATTTTTTGTTCAAATTCTTCTTTTGTAAAAGGATTTCCTCTTATTTCCTCTGATATTTTTTTCCAAGCTTCAAAATGTAATGGAGTATCAAAAAGTAAAGTTCCATTAAAATCAAATAAAACACCTCTTTCATTATCTTTAAATGCTTTTTCCATTTTTTTTAGATGTTTTTATTTTTAATAAATCAATTTATGCATTTTAGGAATTAAAAATATTAAAAAAGAAAATTTGAAATTGTTTTAAAATATAATATTTAAATCTTTTCTAATTTTTTATTATTTGGATTACATTTTGCAATTAAAATAAAAGATTGATTTATTATAAGTAGAGAAGAGAATTTTTAAAATTAGCGTAATTAATTTATTGAAAAAAAGAAAAAGATCTTTATTCTAAAAATATAATGAATATTATTTTGAGGATTGAATAATGATAATTGATAAATCTAATGTAAATTTATAATTATTTAGCAATATATATCTTAGATTAAATTAGAAATATAAAATTAATGTGGTAAAACAAATAAATAACGTATTTAATTACTATCAAAAAGAAATAGAAATTATTTATTTCAATTTTTAATAATAATCATCTTATCATTTGGTTTTTTATTAATAGACAAATTATTCTTTCTTTTTTGTAAATATATTTTTTTAATTTTACAAAAAAGATAGCATTCTAATTATTGCATAGTCCATAAAATAATAAAAACATTTAATGAAAAATAATAAATTTAAATCAAATGAATTTCTTTCATTTACATTTTTAAATCCTTATAATCTTTATTTTTTAGGAATAAAATTCATATTTTTTTCTTTTTTCATCATTTCTTTGATGAAATTTTTACAAATTATTTTTTAATTATAATTTATTTGTTAATTAATTAAATATTTTTTTGTAATTTTATTTACTTTCATCTCATTTTTAAACTTATTTCCTTAAAAATAAAAATATTTTTTTTCTCAATCATATCAAAAAAATATTTTTTCTTATTAACTTATTTATTTATAGATTTACAAATTATTTCAAAATCAAAAAAAACTTTTTTATGGGAGATTAGACAATAATATCTTTAACAATTTTTTTCTTCATATTTATTTGAAGGAAAATATTGTTTAATTGGGTTTATTCTAATATTTCATATCAATAATATAGAAAAAAGTTATTATATATATATTAATAATCATGATCCATAATAGAAGTCTATTAATTGAAATTTAATTTGTTTATAATAAAATAAATAATTCTATAATAAATTTATATTTAAAAAATGTTTTATAAAATAAAAATAAATATGCTGTTTTTATTTTAATGAAAAATAAGAAAAGATTAGAATGCAAAAAAATACAAAATAATTAAATGTATAAACTCTAAATATCATAATAATTCTTTCCTATTTATATTATTTATTTTTTTAAAATATTGATAAAAATAAAATTTATTTTAACTTATGATGTTAATTATTTTATAATATTAGATAAAACTGATAATTTTATTTTTAATCTTCTTTTGGTAATTTAACAGACATTATTGAAGAGTTGAGGATTTTTTCTTCATCAAAACTGCAAGAATCTTTAAAACCTGAGTCAAATGATTCTTGTTTCAAAAAATTATCTTTGCATGATAAATTGCTGTTATCATCATTGTTTTGATTAGAAAAATCTGTTGAACAATTGTTATTATTATTTTGATTTTCATTACTTTCATTTTTTTCTGATTTTTCCTTTTTTTTATTTCTTGGAGTTTTATTATTTAAAAATTCGAACACTCCTCCGTTCAATATTATTGTATCTATTTCATTTTGATCTTTTGAATTTAAATTTTGAAATAAAAATTTATTTTCAGAATATTCTTTTTTATATTCTTCTTTTGATTTCATAAATATTTTTATACTTTCTTCTAAAGTCATGTCAAAAATCTTTTTCAAATTCAAATTATCTTTATATTCATTTATTATATTAATGTTATTGTTCTTATTTTCTTCTTTCAAATACTTTTTAGAACGTTCTTTTGAAAATATTGTGGATAATTTTTCTTTGAATAATTCTTTGTTTTTTTCTATTTTTCCATTTGTATAATATTCAGGACGTATTTTTAAAAGTTTTTCTTCTGTCCCGATCTTATTTAATAAATCATTTATTAAAACCAGTAGAAAATTTATTAGATTTGTCTTAAATTTCTTAAATACATTATCAGGTGAGGAGGAATTATGCTTTCTTTCCGAATCATCACCTTTTCTTTTTCTACCAAGATTGTTTTTTTTTTCTTCGCTCATTATTTTTTTTTGATTAATTTTTTGGTTTTTAGATACATTTTACCTCTTTTTCATTTATTTTTTTTTGTATTCATAATTTTAAGTCATTTAAATAAATAAAATTAAATAATTAAATTTATTTTTATTCCTTTATTAAATTATTTTGATTTTCAAATTCTTCTTTTTCTTGAGTTTGAAATTCATTATTATTTATTTTTTTTTGTAAATAATAAATAGAAAAAAAACAAAAAATAATTATATAACTAATCATAACAAAAATCCAAAGGTATTTTCCTTGCATTTCGTTTTTTAAATAAAAATTATCAAAAGATAACAAAACTTCTTCATTATTGTTATAAATGAAATAAGCAATTAAAGAAGCATAATAATTTTCATATTCCAATTTTCTTTCTTTTATTCCAGAAGTTGTATAATTTGTTTCAATTTTACTTTCTTGTTGGAAACAAATAGAAGAAAAATTCATTATTTCTTTATCATTTAATCTAAGAAAATAAATTGGTTTTATTTGTTGTGATATATTTTCAGGAAAAATTTCACCCCAATCAATACTTAAATTTAATTCTTTTATATTTAAATTTAATTGTCTATCAATTTTAAAGTTTAATGGTTCTCCAATTCTATATTTAATAGCATAATATGCAATTTCAGAAATTTTATTTAAAGCTCTTATTTCGATTCTTAAATCTGGTAAATCATTTTCATCAATATCAACTTTAAAATTTAATTTTCCATTTACTAAATTTTTTTTCAATGTTTTTACTTCTTTTTTAATATAAATTGTATATCCATGATAAACTCTTATTGAATATAAAATTTTACTACAGCTTGAAAATTCAATTGAAATTGGTTTTCCTAAAATTGGTCTTAAATATAATATTGTTCTATTATTATTTGAATTCATTGAACCATAAAAATAAGATTTTTCTTGCAAAAAAAATCTATTTCTATTAATTGTATATGATAAAATATTAATCTCTAAAATTTCTACTATTTCAACATTTGAATTATTTTTTAATTGAATAAATAGATGAGTATACTTTTCTTTTTCTGAAATATTTGATGATGTTATAATAAACATAGTTTCTAAATTTAATTTCTTTACACTTAAATATTTTTTTGAATTCAAATTTGATTCATTATATAAATAAGCTATTAGTTCATAATTATTAAAATAATTATGTATAGAATTATCTGAAGGAGCTTTTGCATTTTTTAATTTAAAATTAACAGTAAATTCAAAAGTATAATCTAATAAAATTGTAAAAGTTAATGGTAAAGAATAATTAAATAATATAATTTTATTTTCCTTATTGAAAGGTAAATTTTCATAATTTTGATTATTTCTATCTTTCCATATTTTTATATTTATTAAAGCATTTGGTTCATCTATTGAATTTATAATATATTTTATTTCTTTTATATTTGATATTGTTAAAATAAAATTTCCATCTATTAATTTGTTTAATTCATAACCTTTAAATATAATTTTTTTTACATGATTACTAATTTGAAAATGATAAATAAAACTATTTTCTTTATTACCAATTTCATAATTAAAATTCAATCTTTCATTTAAATAATAAAAATGTTCAAAATTGATAATTGGTTTAATTTCATAATTACTGTTATCATAATTATTAGTAGTAAAATACAAATAATTTATAAAATCTTTTTTTACAGTTCCAACAATTTTAATAAAGATGTAAAAATTTTCATTAATTTTATCGTCATCACTAGGATAAAAAATAAATGAAGGTTCAATAGAACTTTTTGATGTATTCGTAAATTCAGGATATGTATTATTCATTTTTTTATAAAAATCAAAATCATTTCTTCCATTATCATTAACATTTAAAATAGAAATTCCAATATATTTTTTAAATCCATAACCTTCTTCAAAACCAGAAACTATGAAATTTTTAATAAAAGAACCTTCAATTGGATGATATATAAAATTACATTGATAATAATAATGAGGTAAAGTAAATTCTGGAATACACATTTCCGTTGAAAATGATGTAATATACATAAGATCAATACTTAAAATTTGAGGAACAATTTTAAAAACATATGGTCTTGTTGAAATTGAATTTTTTTTATTTTTTGATATTTTTATTTTCAATGAATGATTAAAAAAAACTTTATTGTTTTTTGATTTTATATTAGTAAAATTTTTTCCTTTAGGAATAAATGGCTCTTTAAGTAAAGTTATATTATCTGTAATATCTTCAATTTCTAATTTTTCTTCAAGAGAATCAAAAATTATTGTAAATCTTGATGTTAAAGAAGAATAATTTTTTAAAATAAAAAAATCATCTTCATTATCTTGATTAATATTTATATTTCCTACTATATCTGTATTTTCTTTTATATAAACTATATCATTGTTTTTTTTATAATATAAATTTACAAAAGGTTCAATAGGATTTGATAATGATTTTAAAAAAATAATACAACCTTCAGAACAATTTTTTTCTTTTGAATTAAAATTCAAAGCTAAAGTATCTTTATCTGTTTCTTGAACATCATTATTGTTAAATTTTTCAAAATCAAAAGGATAAATATTTGATTTATTATATAAATGTATTGGAATAAAAAAACTTTTAAAAAATGGAGATATATTAACTGTTGAACCTGTAATTAAACCTTTTTCATTTGGAGAAATTTCTTTATAAAAAACTAAATTTGAATTTTCTATTCTATCAGAAATAATTCTATCTTCTTCTAAATATGTTATTTCATTTTTTGTAATTAATTTAAGTGAAATTTCGCTTTTTTTATTGGATTTATTTTCTATTTCTATTTTTATTAGACAAATTTCATTTATTTCACAATATTTTAATATTATCGAATCTAATTTAATTACTCTAGAATACATTAAAGAATAATTTATGTTTTTCTTTTTTATTTGCAATGTTAAAGTAATATTTGAATTTGGTTCCATATTTATTTTAAAAGAATATCCTTCCACAGAATTCATTATATTATATGGAATGAGAATTAAAGTTAAAAATTTTGATAATTTTTTATTTGTTTCTTCTAATAATATTTTATTTTGGATATTTTCATTTAATAATAAAATATTATCTATGTTATTTTCTATTAATGTTGAATAACCTTGAATAAAACAAAAATTATTTTCTTGATTACCTTGTTTTATAATTGAATTATTAATTTCTTTATTATTTACTTTATTTGAATTTATTTTTATAGTTAAATTAATTGTAGAATTTGAATATATTTTATTAAAAAAATTTGTGAAATATGTATTATCTTCATCAAAAATTTTCATTTCACAATTTTTTGCTTCAAAAGAAATTTGAAGTTTTTTATTTTGTTCACAAATAAAATTAAATTTTTTTTCATCATTTTTGTTAAATAATAAACTTGAAAATAAAACATTATTCATAACTAAAAAATTTTTTTCATAAGAATAAAAAACAAAAATTAAAATAGGACTATTATTTTCCGGGTTAGAAGAAATATTCATTGTTATAATCTCATTTGGCAATATTTCATTCTCAAAAATTAAAAAATTACCATTTAAAATCAATTTATCATTATATTTTTTATTATTAAAGTCTATTTTGAATTTACCGAATAAACCCATAATTTTAATATAAATTTTGTTATCTTTTTCATTTCCATTAAATATATAATTTAAAATTTTATTATCAATCATATGTAAACAAAATAAATTGTCTGGTATTATTATATTATTTTCTTTATTATGAGTTCCAATATAATATTCACATTCAATTTCATCATCACAATAAACAGCAATTAAAATTTTTTCTTGTGTTAAACCAGAAAAATCATCTTTAAATAGAAAAGCAATTTGTTGATTATTTATAATATATGAATCTAAAATTTCTTGGTTATAATGTAAATATAAATAATTATCTTTATTTATTTCACATTCTTCTTTTTTACAAATAAATTTATGCAAGTTAGAATTCCCTTTGATTCGAATTAAATCTATTTCTAAAGAATCTTCTGAAAAATTTGTTATCTTATAGATTGAAGAATTTTTTGCATGTATTTTGCTTTTAATATATTTTGTTCTATTTAATTCGGGAATTTCATTTAAATGAACTTTATAAAAAAGAAGAAATAATATTTTAATTTGAATAAATATATTCATTTATTTTTAATTAATCATTTATTTTTATTTAAAATAATTCAAATTATTATGGCATTAACTTAAAAAGTAATTTAAAATATATTAATGACTTTTTTATCTAATTTATATATATGGAATATGAAATTGTATAGTTAAATTACCTTAGATTTTTACTTTTTTTGTTTAAAATAAATTTAAACATTTTTAATTGAAATTGTTCTAAAATATTTTTTTTATTTTTAATTAACCTAGGTTTTATTTTTTCATAGTAATTTAATAATCCAGATTCAATTAAATCTTTTAAAATAGAGATTTCTTTCTTACCTTCAAACTTTAAATTTCCAAATAAAAATTGATTTTTAAAGGATTTTTTTTTTCAAATTCTTCATTATTCATCATAAATGATTTTTGAACATTTTCAGTTAATGTCATATTCAAAATTTCTTTGATTAATTCATCAGAATAATATTTTTCAATTATTTCTTTGTTATGATTTTGATAGTTATGGGAATATTTAGTTGAAATTTGTAATTCAAGAATTTCAGAAATTTTTTTATTTAAAAGTTTTTCGTTATAGAGTTTAGTTCCGTCTTTTAAAAATTTACTATCTATTTTTTTCAGTTTTACATTTAATTGTTTTCTCAATAAACAATTCAATGAATAAATTACACAATTAAAAACTTTATTTTTTATTTTATAAATCAGATTATCTTTTGAATATTTATTATGGACTCTTTTAGTAGTTTCTACTTTTTTTTTTTCCAAAATTTTTTTTTATTTTATCTTTCTCAAATTGAGAATCTTTTGTTTTTTTTTTTTTTGAAGTAAATTATAATTTTGAAATACATTATTAGTTTCTTTAATTTCTTTATCTTTCAAATTATAAATAAAAGCAATTGCCTCAGTTTGAGTTCCAATATTTATAAATTGTTTTCCACTTTTTTTAAAATTCATCAATTTTATTTTTACTTATTTTTCACTAAAAATACTTAACTATTTTTAAATTTTAGAATCATTTTATTGATATGGGAATTATGGAAATTCATCATAAAAAATTTAATGTTTGTAAAAATTATTTCTCTAGGATAGTCTATAAAAAAATAATTTTTTAAATTATTTAAATAATATTTGTTATAAAAAGCAATAAATTTTCTTTTATATAGTTAATGTAATTCATACTTGATATGTATATTTTTAATATTATTATGAATTTCTGCAGCTGTCCTAAAATCATTTGGTTCGTTATTTTCTTGGGAATTATCAATTTTTTCTGATTCAATTTTTTTTGTTTTCATTATAAAAATTACAACAAATAAAACTGATATCATTGAACAACAAGAAATTATTAAAATCATAATAGATAAAAAAAATGCTTTTTTACTAAATTTTTCATCCATTTCATGATAAAAAATATTCATATCTCTTTCAAGAAATTTACAATTTAATAAATCAATAATTTCATTATTATAATTTAAGTAATCAGAAAAAACTTCTTTTAGCAATAAAGTAACATTTTGACAATCTTTTAAAGAATTTGTAAGATTTAATTTTATATCAGTTAAATTCTTATAATACCATTTATATTTATCAACCATAAAATCTAATAATTCTAAATTTTTGTCATAATAATTCTTTTTTAACTTATCAAAATAAGCTTCAAAACCACTCTGACAATCTTGAAATGTTGAAAAATTACAAATTATTCCAGAATAAAAATAAGGAAAATTATTAAAATCTGAAAAACTAAAACATAATTTATCTTTTTCGTTATTTTCATTCACTTCTTTTGTGTATAAATAATTTTCTTCACAATTAGTTTTATTATAAACCCACATATGATAAGTTTTATAAGTATTACTTTTTAAAATATAATTATTATTAAAAGATGAATCTGTAAATTTTCTTATCTCATTCAATATATCTTGAATATAATATTCTTTATCGTTTAAATAATAATTTACTTTTGTGATGTCTGAATATTTGTTTTGGAAATCTATATATAAATTTTCAGAATTAAAGGTTAAACTTTCTAAAAAACTAATTTTATTTTTAATTTCAAAGTCAAATAAATAAATTTCACTAAGTACTTTTATTTTTGAATTTTCATTATTTAATCCAATTTCTTTTGATAAATCACCATTTAAATTAAAGCATGAATCAATATATTTTCTTCCATTTCCTTTTATTATTATTGGCTCTTCAGAATATAAATTTTCTGTACTAGTTGAATAAGAAAAAACTTTAATAAAATCTCTTCCTATTATTGATGAAACTCCTAAGAAGATTCCAATTATAAAAATTATTAAAGTGAAAAACATTTGGAATTGCCAAATTATATGTAATAAAATCCTCATAAAAGTATTTTCATAAAAAACTAAAATTAAACCTAGTGTTGATAATATAAAAAATAATAAAAAAATAGAAAAAATAGGATAATAAATTTTATTATAATGTTTATTTATTTTGTTTTGATATTTGACAATTTCATCAAGAATTTTATCAGAAAAATCATTAAAACTTATCATAATTTGGTCTAATTTATCAATAGAATCTAAAATATTTGATTCAATCTCAGAGGACGATGTTTTTATTATTTCCAAATCATTCACAAAATTTGAAATAATTTTTTCACTAGGAAAAAGACTTATTAGAAAATCATTATAAGTTTCATTTAAAATATTATCCAAATTATAATTATAATCCACTAAAACATTTTTATCTGAATCATTTCTAATATCTGGATTTAATATTTCATTTTCTTCAAATTCTATTTCGTAATTTTCTTTTTCATTTGAAACAAATTCTTCATTACTATATTTCATATAATAATCTGTTTTTATTTTTTCATAAGATTTTTTTATCTTTTCATAATATTCTCCAATTTCTTTTGTTATGTTTGGTAACAAATAAAATATTTGTTTTAAATTATTTATCCCTTCCCATTTTGGTATATTTTTGTTTATTGTTTCACCTTCTTTTATATTTGTATAAATATATAATAATGAACAAGATGTTGAATTAATATCTTTCTTAAATTTTTTTCCAAATGATAATATGATGATTATAAATATTAAAATTATAAAATTCATAATTAATGAAATGAAAAATGCTATTTTTATTAATTTGTTTTTTTGAAAATCTTGATGAGGATTATTTTCAGGAACATTGTTTTTATTTACAGTACAATTGACATTTTGTTCCATTGTAGAATCTTGATTTTCAATTTTTCTTTTTAAAATTTCAGAATCACTATTCTTTGATTCGTTTTTAACATTATTATTTTGATTGTCAATTATTATTTCTGGAGAACACAAACAACAAGGACAACAACAACAAATACAATAAGTTAACCATAAAAAGATAAAAACAACTGTTAATGCCAAAAAAAATAAATAAACACCAATTCTAGGCAAATATTTTTTTATATTTTTTGAATCTTTATCTTCTATATAATTTATTATATAATTTGTATATTTTGTTTTATTTGAAGTATAATAATTGTAATAATTATCTTCATAATATTTTAAAAAAGATTTATCCCCTTGTTCACAAATCTTTTTCATTTTTCTTTCAGTAAATAAATGCCTATTTTTCGTTTCTATTTTATTTTTCTTTTGGAATAAAAAAACAAAACAAATGAAGAACGATAAAATCAAAATTTTAAATAATTTAGTTTTACAAGTAAAATAAAAAATAAATTTAAAATCCATTTTTTATCAATTTAATTTAATTTGAAAATAGGGAATTAAAATATTAAATATATAGAAACTATTTATTATTTATTATTATTTTTTTTTTCCAACATTCTTCAATATATTCGTTAGCATCAATTAATTGACAATTTTCATTTATATTTAAAAACATATTACTAGTATCTGTTTTAGGTCCAATTTTAAAATTAGTAAAATATATCTTTTCCAATTTTTCACATTTATAAAACATATATCCACAATTTTTTATTGTATTTTGTGTTTTAAAATTTGTTAAATTAACAAATATTAAATTATTACAATAATGAAATAGACCTTTCATTGTAGAGGCATTTGTTTTAATTTCAGAAAAACTAATATTTTTTAAAAGTTTACAATTCATAAACATATAATCTAAATTTTCAACAGAACTTAAATCTATATTTTGTAAATCTATAGAAATTAAATTTGAACAATCAGCAAAAAAAAAACTTAAATCATTTAAAGGATAATTCATTTCATAATATATAAAATAATCTCCTTCATTTTTAAATTTATATTTTGATGAATTAATTTCTTTTTCTATATCAGAATTTTTTTTTCTTTCAAAAATTTTTTTAATTCTTTTTTCTTGAATATTTTTATCTTGATTTTTATTTGAATTATAAATTTGAATTTCTTCATTTAAATTATCTTTTAAAATTTGAAATCCTCCAATAATTCTATTTCTATTTCTAATTAAATTACTTATTTTTTTTAATGTTTTATCTTCAAAGATATTCATTTCTAAGAAAGATTTTGTGAAATCACTTTCTAAAGGAATTTTTGTGAAATCTTTTTTCACTTTACTCTTATATTTACCTAAATAACCTAATTCAATAATATATTTATTATTTTCCTCCTTTTTACAACTTTTTATTTCAAAACTAGAAAAAGGGAAAAATAGAATTTCTTTTTTATTATCATCATAATAATTTTCTAAACTAGTATTTGAAAAATTATTAATATCTAAATCATTTTCTTCTACAATTTTAAAAAGTACCAATACTTCTTTTTCGCTAAGATTTTTATATTCATTTTCCTTTTGTTCATCCACAAAAAAAGATAAAAAAAATTTACTATAACAAATTGCAGTTGGTAATTTATTAGTTGATAAATCTTTTTTTTCTTGATATGAAAAATTTTTTTCTATTTTTTCTATTTCTTCATTTTTCATTATTAACAAGCTTTTCAAAGTTTTTTTGCCTGTTGTATTTTTATAATTTTGATCTACTAAATTTTTTTCTATAGAAATATTATTAATTGAAGAAGAGGAATATTTCGTAAAATATGGTTTTATAAATTTTTTTTGTAATCCTGAATATAATAAAGTTGTATAAACTCTAGACTGAGAATCAGTTTCTTCTTTGGATAATTTATTATTTATAAAATCAGAAAAATCTTTATATGTATACATTTTCAACCAATAATGTGTAATTAATTTTATTAATTGTTCATAATATTTATTGTACTCATTATTTTTAGAAAAAAAAAAAGTTAGATTGAATAGATTATAAATATCCAAACCTTTAAATTTAAATTCTTTTTCATTTTCAACTAAAAATTTATGAAATTTTTTTATTTCAATTATATCAGGAACTTTAATAGTCTCTAAGTAATACAATGGAAGAATAAGTTTATTACTATTCTCTTTTATATATTCAAAAGTAAATTCCTTATTTTTTTTTTTTTTTTCTAATTCATTATTCTGATTCAATTTTGGGAACAATTCTTCAAATGTTTGAAATATATTATCTTTATGAAAAAAAGGGAATTTTAAATAATTATTAAATTCAGAGATTTTTTTCTTTGTAATTACATAAATTAGAGGAATCACAAATAAATCTTTTGTAAATAAGTTTAAAAAAAAATTTTGAAGATTTTCAGGTTCAAAAAATATTATATATGTTTTTTTAAATTTTAATTGACTAATTTTAATTAAGACTTCTTCTACTTTTTCACATTCAATAAGCTCCAATGATTGAATTGATTTTAATTTTTCGGTCTCATCTGAAAACTGTTCTTCTTCATAGTTACCTTTTATACAAAATATTATTATATTGTTGTTTTGTTTTATCATTTTTCTTTTATTTAAAACCTTAGTATATAATTATTCATATCTGTTAATTTAAAATTATTATCAAATTATTCAATTAAAAAGATTATAATAAATTAATTTTATTTATTGAAAATTATAAAAAACTCTATTTTAATCATAAAAATTATTTAAAAAATAAAAGAATAAATGGAAAATCTAAAAAAATATTCAAAGATAATATATATTTATAAATTTCCATTTCCATTTGAACATTTTTCATTTATAATAAAAGATATACAGACCATAGGAGATTTCATGAATTTTTTTCAAAGAGAATTTATGTCAGAACCAATTTTTTTAAAAGGAGACAAAACAATATTGAAAAATACATTTTTTTATTTTAAATATAAAAAGTTAATAAGCGTTTATTTTAAAACAGAAAATTATATTGAAAATGATTATTTTTTAAGAATAGAATATAAAATGTATAAATCAAATCCAATTTTATTTGAAATTACTTTTTTAATAAACTTACATTATCAAGATGAAAACAATTGTTTATTTCTTTTAGAAATTATATTTCCAAAAAAAAATCTAAATAAATTAAAATCAGAAGCAATTTATAGAGAATTTTTTAATAATTGTGAATTATTATCAAATTCTATTAAAGTAAATCAAATATTTTCTTTTTATAATACAAATATAATTATTAATTCAAATTATGACTTAGTCATGAATATTTGTACCCATTATGAATTATTTAAATTATTTTTGCCTAGTGTAAAATTATTTTCAAAAATTAATGTTTATAATCAAGAAAATGCAAAAAATAATGATAATGAAGGTTTATTAATGAAAGATTTTGTTTTTAATGTTAGATTTAAAAAAAATCATAATTTTTTAGTTTTTCCTAATAATATTATTTTAAAAGTTCATAAATTTAAAAATTATAAAGAACAATGTTTTATAAAATATAAAATTTTAAAATATGGCAATTTAAAAAATATCCCAATATATTGTATTTATTTTTTCATTAGAAAAATTAGAGAAAACCATACATTTATTTCCATTAAGTTAAATTTTTTTCCTTTTATTCAAAAATCTTTTATATCAAATGTTGATAATTATATAAATCAATTATTATATAATGTTAAAAAGGTTTGCTTGAATTATTTAGAAAAGAAAAAAAGTTTTAACTAATATTATTTCTGTAATTTTAATTTTTTCATATTTTTGTAAAGTATAAACAAAGTTAATTTTCAGGTTATGTTTATAGTTTTATAAAAACAAATATTTATTTAATGAGTTAATGTAATTTTTCTTATTTTAATTTATTTTAGAAGTAAATATTTTTTAGATTTCTTTTTATATTTGTTAAATCTTTATAAATAATTTAAATAAAATATTCAATTAAATTTAAATTGCAAATTATATAATTGATGATTTGAATAATTTGTTTATATTCAAAAGTTTTATTTTTATTATTTTTAAAAACTTTTTCTACAATAAAAACAATTAGAAAAAAATTTATTTTTTTCAAAATATAATTTAAATTAAATATAAAAATTAAATCAACTAAAAAATGTTTGGTAAGCATTCAACTATTTTATATGATAACTATCCTCAAAATTATAACAAAAACTCTTTAGAACTTTCAAATGATAATTTATTTGAATCTGATTCAGTTTCTGATTCTGATATTTATGGAAATTATTTAGATTCAAATTTAGAGGAATTAAACAAAGAAAATTTAAGCAATAATTTAAATAAAAATTTCACTAAAAAAAAAAATAAAAAAAGAACAATAAGACTTAGTGAATTACAAGAAAATAATTTATATAATATTTTAGACATTGATGAATATTCCACACAAGAAGAAATAAAAAAAAGTTATAAAAAATTAATTTTAATTAATCATCCAGATAAAGGTGGAGATCCTCTTAAATTTCAAAAAATTTATGAAGCTTATCAGATTTTATCTTTACCTATAACTAGACAAATTTATGATAAATTTGGAACTAAAAGTTTAAAAATAATAAGACAAATTATTAATTCTCCTAAATTAGATAAAGAAGATAATTTAGATTATATTATTGAAGAAAAAGAACTAGAAAATTTAAAATATTTATTTGATTTAAATGATAATGAATAAGTTAATTTATTTTTATTTGATTAATTAATTGTTTATTAATATTGAATATATAAATTAAATGAAAAACAATCAAATAAATTTTTTTAAAAGAATTTTAATAATTAATTAATTTTAAAAATAAATTTTTATGAACAGTGAAGTAGATATTCAAAACAACAATATATTTAATCCAATTAAATCAAATGATATTAATTTAGATAATAAAAATAATAAAAATATTTTATCCAATTCAGTTGAATTTGGTGAAGTCAATAATTCATTAATAATAAAAGATAAAAATCTAAACAATCAAAAAGGAGAACTTATCAAATTATTATATGAACAATTAGAAATAAATGAAAAATGTATTGATGAAAATATAAATGATATTGAAAATTTAAAAATATCATTTGAAAAAGAAATAAATTTAAATAATCAATATAATAATAATAATAATAATAATGATAATAATGATGAAGAAAAAAATAAAGATAACGAAATAAGAGAATTGAAACTTCAGGTTCAAAAACTTTTAAAAAATGATAAAAAATTAAAAAAAGAATTATTATATTTAAAAAAAAAATATGATAAAGTGATTGCCCAATCAGAAAATACTAGTTTAGTTATAGGAAAAGAAAAGAGTGAAATTTTTGATTTAAAAGCTTCTTATTATACAATGAATGAAGTTTTTGATAGTCAAAATTTTAATGACTTAGATTTTATAAATAAAAATTATCAAAATTTATTAAAGGAATATGAAAAATTAAGAAAAGATAATGAAAAAAATAATTATGAAAAAAATCAATTAAATGAAAAAATTCAAAAATTAAATATTGAAAAAGAAAAAATTGAAAAAGAAAATTTAGATTTGAAGAAAGAAATTGAAGAACTTAAAAAAGGAAATAATAATATTCAAAAAGATGAAAATATATATTACCAAATATCAAAATATTTTCCCTCTGAAATGGAAAATCTCAATGAGAAAGAAATAAAAGATTTTTTCAATAAACAGAAAGAAAATAAAGAAGAATTTGAGAAATTAAAAACGAATTATGAAAAAGAAAAAATATTATTTGAAAAAAATATTGAAGAAAATAATAATTTAAAACAACAAAATTTAAATTTAAAAAAAGCAATGATAGAAATGAAAAAAAAATATGATAATGAATATAAATGTGTTTCTTCAGCATTAGCCGAATTAATTAAAAAATATAAATGTTTTCAATCATCTATGAATTAAAAATAAAAAAAGTAAAATATGAATATAATTAAATATATAATCTATTAATATTGAATGGTATAGAAAACTTTTAAATATACAATTTCTTAAAATAAAATATTTTAAATATTTTTATATAAATCATTTTTAAAAAAGTTTATGAACAATGAGGAAAAATTAAAAGATGAAGAATATAAAAACTACATTAAAACTCATATTCAGAATGTTGAAATTATTTATAATAAATATTTCATTCCTTTATTGAATAAGGAAAATATATCATCAAAAATTCCTGACAAAATATTTAAAGAAACTATATTTAATATGAAAGAACAAATTAAACAACATGATAGTTCAAAATTTAGTGATGAAGAATTTTTATTTTATAGAAAATTTTTTTATCCAACAACCATAGAAAAAAATGATATAAATATTAAACAAAAAATAAAAAAAGATTTCCAAATTGCATGGAAACATCATTATAAAAATAATCCTCATCATCCTTTTTATTGGATTGAAGATAATGGAAAGATTAAAGATATGAGTTTAAATTATATTATTGAAATGATTTGTGATTGGCTTGCTATGTCAATGTATTTTAAAAGTAATTTTATTGAATGGTTTAATAATGCAGAAAAAGAAAAAAATGCTATGAGTGATAATACTAAAAATTTAGTTAATGAAATTCTTTTTAATGTACTAAAAATATAATTTTTATGTTATTAAGTTTAAAATAAATTTTTCATTAAATTTTTTTAAATATATTATTAGAATTATTTAAATTATTTTTTAAATATCTCATAATTGTCAATGTCTGGAATAAATAATGGTGAAACAATTTTAGAATATGGAGCAATTAGAAGGAAAATTTCTGTATATAAATTTGAAAAATTTTTATTTTATTTATTAAACACTTTACAAAATGACTATGAATATATTTCAAAAAATATTTTTTCCCAAATTTTTCCTTCTCTTCCTTATTTTTTTAGAATAAAATTTTTCGATTTTATTTCTAAAAATAATAAATTTGTTTCAAAAGAAAAAATTATTTCTGAAATAATTTTAATTCTATATGGAAAAATTGAAGAAAAATTAATTTTCATTTCAAATTTTTTTTCTTTTAGTAAAGAAAATATTATTTATATTGAAGATATTAAACTTTTGTTTTTTCATATTCATAATTTTTCTTTTCAAAATGAAAAAACAATTAATTTAGATAATTTAATAGATAATCTTTTTGAAGAAAAAAAATTTTTGTCAAAAGAAGAATTTATTGAAAGAATAAAAAATATAAATTCAGATATTTTTTATTTATTTTATTTTTCTATTAATCAAATGTTTTTTAATAAAAAAGATATGGAAATAATGGAAAATAACTTATTATTAGAAAATAATCAAAAAAGTGAAAATAAAAATCATAAATCAATATTAAAACATTCAAATTTAATTTTTAATTATGATTTAATATCATTACCTTCATTAAATTTATTTACATATATTAATGAAAATTATAATTTAAATTTAGAATATTATAACGATGAAGATGAAATTTCAGAATTAAATAATTTTGAAAAAGATTTCAAAATTTGTAGAAATTCAATTTTAGAGACTGATACAGATGATGATGAATATAATAAAATTAAATCAAAAAGAACTCAAAATTCAAAAAGTTTATCTAAACATAATTCATATTTTGAATTATCTGAAAATTATTATCATAAAAAGAAAACTTCTTGCCAAACAACAATATATGAAAAAAAATCTTGTTTAAATTTAAATAGTGATAAATCAGAAAATTTTAAAAATATTATCATTGAATTAGAAAATTTAAAATATCAATGTAAGATTATTTTATGTGAAAATTATTTATTAATAAAATATCAAAATGAAAATAAAGAAAATAATTATTTGATTCTTCCATTTAATTTAACTTTTGTTGAAAAAAGAATTGAAAAAAAACCAGAAGGAAATTTATATGAAATAATTATCAAAAATCAAATACCAAATCAAGAAATAAAAATTAAATTAAAATTTGAAACTTTATCAAATATAAATAACTTTCATGAAAAGATTTCTAAATTAACAAATAGAATTTGCATTGAAGAAGTATATAATTTAGTTGAAGAAATTGGAAAAGGAGCTTTTGGAATAACATATTTAGCAACAAAAAAACCAGAAAAAAATATTAATAGAATTATCAGAATTAATAATAATAATGAAGAAAGAGAAAATGAAAATATTAAAAAAGAAACATATGCTATTAAAATTATAAATAAAGAAAAAATAAAAAATAAAAATTGGAATAATTCATTATTAAGAAATGAAATTGAAATCTCAAAAATATTATCAAAAATCCATCATCCAAATATAATTAAAATTTATGATGTATTATGAAGATTATTATAATATATATATAATTATGGAATATTGTTCAAATTATGATGTAATTAATTTAAATTTCGAAAAAAAATTAATTCATATTAATCAAATTATAAAAGGAGTTAAATATCTTCATCAAATTGGAATAATACATAGAGATTTAAAACCAGAAAATATTTTAATTGGAAATGATAATTTAATAAAAATTATTGATTTTGGTTTTTCATATTTAATTTCCCCTTTTGAAAAAATAAATGGTAATTTAGGAACTGATGGATATTTTCCTCCTGAAATTTTAGAAAATAAATCATATAATTTTACTTTAGATTTATGGAATATTGGAATTATTTCTTTTTATTATTTATATAATTTTTTACCTTTTGACAGGAATATTAATATTGATAAAATTAAAAAATTTGATATTAATAATTATTATTTTGAAAATGAAAATTATTATAGTAATAATGACTTTGTTTTAAAAATTAAAAGTATAATTTTTTCTTGTTTGAAAATTGATATAAATGAAAGAGGAAAAGATTTAGGAAAAATTGTATAAATTATTTTTTTAGTTTATTTATTTTTTATAATTATTTGTAAATTTCGAATATTATTTTATTTTTAATTATGAAAGTGTAAATTGTGAAATTATTTTGTAGTAAAAGAATAATGAATTTAATAAAATTTAAAAAACATATAATTATTACCAAATGTAATTAATCAAATTTTAATATTTAAATAAAAATATTTAATTATAAAACTTTAAAAAATATTTTTCATATTTTTTAAGAGATAAATCAATATTTTTAAAATAAATAAATAAATTTAAAACATTTTAAAAAATAAGAATTTTTAAAATAAATTAATAAATTTAAAAAAAACTTAAACTAAACCATCTTTTTCATCAAATTCTCCTTTAGCAAATTTTACAACAGCTTTAGCTAATTCTAAAGTAGGATCAACAAAAATTTTATCTCCTTTATAAAAAGGAGTTAAAATGGGAATTTCAGTACAACCACTAATAAATAATTCAGCATCAATATTATCAACAACTTTTTGAAATAAATCAACATATTCATTAGTTTTTCCAGCTTTAACTCCATCATAAATACACTTCATTAAATCATCATTAATATTATCTTTAATATCAACACATTCTAAATTTTCTCTTTTTAATATATTTTCATAAATTTTTGCTTTTCTTGTTCCTGTTGTACATAAAACTGCAATTTTTTTTTTATTAGGATAATTTTTAATTATTGATTTAACTGTAATTTCTGCAATATGTAATATTTTAATATCTACATTTTTTTTTATTTCATCTACAAAATAATGAGCTGTATTACATGCAATACAAATTGCTTCACAATTTGCATTTTTTAATCTATTTGCACTTTCTGTTAATTTTGTTATTGGTGATGAATTTTTTCCTAAAATAAATCCTGTTCTATCCTCTATTTGAGGATAAGAATCTATTACTACTGGAATGTGATCTTGATCTTTCTCTGCTGGAGTGTTTTCTATTATTTTTTTATATAAATCTAATGTTGCTAAAGGACCCATTCCTCCTATTATTCCTACACGATGATATGACATTTTTTTATATTATATTATTTTTTTTTTTAGAAAAATTTATTTTTTTTTTCCTTTTTGAATTTCTTTTTTTTTTGGAGTTTAGGATAATTTTTTTTTATATTTTCATTATTTTAGAAAAGCAGTTTTATAAGTCAATTATAAATATTTTTGTTTATTATAAAATTTATGACTTTAATATTCATTTAAAATATGATTAATTTAATGAAAGGAAAAAATAAATTTTTTAAAAAATATGAAAAAAGTTTATTTATTCTTTAAAATTTTCATTTTAAGAATGATTATTTAAATAGAAATTAAATTCATTTAATTGTTTAATTTTTAAATTTTAGAGTTATGGAAATAAAACTTAATATTTTTTGAGATTTGGATTTTTTAATTTTTTTAAAAATAAAAAAAAATAATTAAACTAAAAATAAAGTTAAAATATTTTTTGAATAATTTAAAAAATGAAAGATAATGATAAAATTGATATACATATAGATGAATCAATCATTCAAAATATTCAAGAATTTAAATTTATTAAAGATGAGATAATATGTGAAATCTGTTATGGAATAGTAATAAATCCAAAACAATGTCAAATATGTGAAACAGTATTTTGTGATAAATGTATAAATGATTGGATAAAAAAAAATAATTCATGTCCAAAAAGATGTTATAAATTTATAATAAAGGAACCACCTAAAATATTAAAAAAATTACTTGATAAAATTAAGATAGAATGTATTTATTGTAAAAATGTTTTTAATTATGACAATTATTTGTATAAACATTTTCCTGAATGTCATAAATTAAATAGACTAGTAAAATGTCCTTTATGTTCAAATTGCCAAATCAAATTTAAATTTATTGAAGAATATGAAAGTAAATATTTAAAAGAAAAAGAGCAATTATTAAATGAAATAAAAATGTATAAAAAAAGAATAAATGAATTAGAGAATAATAAAAATGAATATAAATGGAATGAAAGTCAAAAAAACAAATGTTTTACATTGTCAAATAATAATAAAACAATAAAAATTAATTATACTTCTTGTTATAATTTTTTTTTTTTGGATTATAATTTTGTGAATGAATTGGAATATTGTTTTGGGATTTCATTAAATTGTTTTGAAAATAATTATGATTATGTTTATTTAGGTTTTATTAATGAAAATTATAATTTTAATTCTTGTCTTTGTCAAAGACCAGACAATGCTTTTTATATTCAAGTAAGTAGTGAAGAAATCTGTATTGGAGAAAATAGGTATAAAATTAAATTAGAAAATAAAAATAAAATAAAATTTAGGTTTACTTTGAATTTAAAAACTAAAAATTTAAATATTGTAAATTATGACTCTAACCTAATTTATGGTAGTCATTCTATAAGTGGGAAATCTTTTAAATTCTTTGTTAGCAAATGTAATCCCGGAATAATAGAATATACTCTTTTTCAATAAAATATATTTTTGATAATAGTTTAAGAATTTAAAATTAAACAAAAAATTTATAAATAATAATAATTCTCTTTGTATTTTATTGATTTTTTTAAATTGAAAAATAATTTATTTAATTTTTTATAACTTTTTTTGTTGCAATGTTTATTCTTTTTGATTACTTGAATTTATTTTTTCTTGAAAAAAATTCCAATTGATTATTAGATTATAAGAATATTATTGTATTTTTTATAAAAAATAATTTCAATGGAAAAAATCAAATTTTATATATAATATTTTATGAATAAAATCTGAAAAACACAAGATTCTATTGAAAAGTGATAAAAAATAAATTGTGAAAATTAATTCAAAGAATAAAAAATTGTGTTTGTTAGATAATTTATATTATGAAAACAAAAAAAGTTATTTAAATAAGATTTAAATCTAATATTATTGTATATTCTTGAAAAAAATAAAAATAAAATAAAATATCTCTTAATTTAATTTTGAATTAAAAAATTATTTTCTAAAATAACAAAAAAATATAAAAGAATAATATTAATAATAAATTATTATTATTCGAATAACTCTTTTTCTTTTTTTTCATATTCTTTTAAAGAAACATTTTGATTGTTTCTAATCCAACTTAAAATCTCTTCAGCTTTTTGATTTCCTTTATTTCTTTCTTTATAACATTTTGTTTGTAAATCGATTCTAGCTTGAATAATTTTTTTACTTAATGAATCAGCTTCATCTAACAATTGTTTATTTTTAATCATTAATTCAATATCTTCTTCAGCAAATTTATCTGTCTTAGCAATAATTGGATTTTTATTTTTAAAAACTTTTCCATCACCTCCAATTTCAATACAAGAAACATTTAAAATAGATTCAACATCTATTTCAAAAGTAACATGAAATTGAACTTCACCAGCTTTTTTATTATTTTGAAAAATAATAACTTCAAAAGATCCTAATTCAAAATTATATTTACATTCTTTATATTCTCCTTGAAGAACAACAATTCTAGCTGTTTTTTGATTATCAACAGTAGTATAATATTTTTTAGTAATTTTAGCAGGAAGAATAGTATTTCTTTTAATAATAATATCAGTAATATTACCACGAATTTTAACACCTAAAGATAAAGGATTAACATCAACAACTACTAATTTTTCTAAACCTTCTTCTTCATTTTTTATTATATTTCTTGCTAAAATTGCTGCTCCTTGTGCAACAGCTTCATCAGCATTAATATCTTTTCTTAATTTTAATTTGTTTTTATCGTTAAAATATTCTCCTACCATTTTTCGAACATATGGTATTCTTGATGACCCTCCAACTAAAACAACTTCATCTATTTCTTCTTTTTTAAATTTAGAATCTTTTATTGCAATTTCAATATATTTTATACATTGTTGAAAAAGATCTTTACATAATCCTTCAAAAGTAGCTCTAGTAATTTCTATTTCAAAATCTTCTTCTTGAAAAAGAGAATCAATATCAATAGAAGTTGATTCAGCACTAGATAATTGAATTTTAGCTTTTTCACATTCTCTCTTTAATCTTCTAAGAGCTTTTTGTTCATTAGAAATATCTAAATTTTTATCTTGTTTAAAATTTTCAATACAATATTTCAGTAATTCATTATCAAAATCTTCTCCTCCTAAATGAGGATGTCCACAAGTAGATTTAACTTGAATATATTTTTCAATATCATCATCTAAATAATTTTCAATTTTTCCAATAGTTAAAATAGTAACATCAAAAGTACCTCCTCCTAAATCAAAAACAAGAACATTTTTATTATTTATAATTTCTTCTGAATTTCCATATGCAATTGCAGCTGCAGTTGGTTCATTTATTATTCTTAATATATTTAATCCTGCTATTCTTCCTGCATCTTTTGTTGCTTGTCTTTGAGAATTATTAAAATGTGCTGGAACTGTTATTACTGCATCATTTATTTTTTTATTTAAATATTTCTCTGCTGATTCTTTTAAATATGATAATACCATAGCTGATATTTCTTCAGGATAAAAAGTAAATTTTTTTTCTATATATGATATTTCTATTTTTGGACGCTCGGATTTTTCGTCTTTTTTTACTTTAAATGGCCATAATTTTTTATCTTCTTGAACTTCTTTATCTTGAAATCTTCTACCTATTAATCTTTTTGCATCATATATTGTATTTTGGTAATTTTCTGATATTACATTTTTTGCAGCATCTCCTATTAATCTTCCTTTTTTTGTAAATGATACTACTGATGGTGTTGTTCTATTTCCTGATTCATTTGGTATTACTTCCACTTGTTCATTTATCCATACTGCTACACATGAATATGTTGTTCCTAAATCTATTCCTATTGCAATTTCACACATTTTTATTTTTTTTTTTTTTTAGTATTTTTTTTTTTTTAATTAAGGAAAAAAACCTTTTTTTTGGAGATTTTTTGAAAAATATATTTATTTTTATAGTAATAATTTATTATTGTTTAATTAATTTTTTATATGTTATTTCGATTTAGCTATTATTAAAATAATTATAAAATATAGTTAAAGTATATTTTTTTTTTAGATAAATGACTGATGCACCTTCAATAAAATATTTAAAATGTTTGGATTTAAAATTAAGATCAAATAAAGGAAATGATTATGAAGTTAAAATTTCATATCATGGTTTTTTTTTATCAGTTCAATCAAAAAATGAAGATAAAAAAGAAAATAAAATTTATCAATGTATGAATTCAATTGAAGAAATTAAAAAAACAAAATATTTCCTTCAATTTGACACAATGGAAGAAATTCTTTTAGAATTAAAATTTATTGTCAATAAAAACCAAAATTTAGTTTCAATTGAAGAAAAAGAGAATCAATTATTTTTAATATTTAAATTACCTTCATCAAAATGTGAAGAATTAATATTAATATTAGAAACTGAAAATCATTTATCAAATAAATTAATGGCTAACATTTATAATTTAGAAGAAAGATATTTTGAATTAAAAAAAGAATTTACTCAAGAAATTTTTGATTTAAAAAATAGAATTTCCAATTTGGAAAAAGATAATTTAGAATTAAAACAAGAAATAAAAGAATTAAAAGAATTAAAAGAAAAAACTAAAATGGAAGAAGAGAATAAAAACATAAAAAAAATACAAAATTTTGAAAGTTTAATAGCAAATGAGGAACAAAATATGTTAATAAAAGAATATATAAATCCAAAATTAACAATAAAATCAGAATTATTATATAGACTTTCAAGAGATGGTAATACAATAAAAAAATTTCATGATTTATGTGATAATAAAGGGTCAACTTTAGTACTTTTTAAAACAACAAATGGAGTTAAAACTGGAGGTTATTCTCCTTTATCTTGGGATACTTCTACTGGAGGATATAAAAATGATTGGGATTCTTTTGTTTTTTCTTTAGATAGAAAAGAAAAATATATTAAAAATACTGTGTCTGAATCTATTTATTGTCATAGTTCATTTGGTCCTTATTTTAAACAATTTGGAATTAATAGAAAAATGAATAATCTTTATTATGAAGCAGGAAAATATTATTTTGAAGGATTAGAAAAATTATTTAATTCAAATCAAAATTTGGAATTAAGTGAAGTTGAAGTTTTTAAAATTATTATTTAATTTGTAATTTTTATTTCTTTTTTTTATAATTATTATTAAATTTATTTCTATTAAAAGATTAAATTATTGATAGAAAAATTATAAATATTGAAAAATTAATGAATAATAAATTGATTTTTAAATAAACTTTTCAAATATATTTCTTCTCTTCTATAATAATAGAACGATTAAAAAATGGATAAAAATAATAATTGAATTTGATTAGATGAATTTAATCTATAAGTTAAATAAATTAATAAATATTATAAAAGAATATTATAACTTATTATTAAATTAATTTTTTCATTATTATTTTTTTTCACATTTTGAATAAATTTAAAATATTTATTTATAAAATTTATATCAATAAAAAAATTGAAAAAATAAATTTTCAAATAATCAACACATTAAATATAATTATGCATATAAAATTGAACCTCACGTAATAGTAATTAAAAATAAAAACTAAAACTTAATATATTTGAAAAATTAATGCTTAATTTATTTAAATATAATTATTGAATAACTTTATTTTTTTTATTTTGTTGATGAATAACAATATGTTCCATATTTTAAAATATCATTCATTGATAAAGAATAAAAATTTATTGAAATAATTTTTATATATTTACTTTATCATTCAGTTCTTTTCAAAAATAAAAATATTAGATAATACATATTATTTTTTCTTTAATTCTAAAAATTATTTTCTTTTTGTTTATTATTGAATAATTTCAAAATATTTATTATTGTTTTTCTATTTTGTATCATATTTTTGAATACTTATTTGGAAAATATAGAAGATAATTAATTTTTTTTTTATATTTAACATTCATTCTCCATTTTTTTATTTATATATTGTAAGAATTAAAATTTATAAAGAAATGAACAAAAATAATTATTGGATAAAATTTAGAATATTCTTAAATCAATCAAAATATAAAATATTAAATTAATTTTTTTTAAATTAACATCATCTTTAATCTTTTATTCTCATTCAAATTATTAAATCTAATTAATTTTTGGAATTTTTATTTGAATTTTAAAAGATTTTTATAACATATAAAGATTATAATTTACATTTTTCTTTTAATTTAAAAATAATTTATCTATTATTTCAGAAAATTATTTTTGTTTTAAGGTAATTATAAAATATTTATACATAAAAAAGGATAAAGAAAAAAAATAATTATTTTAACATAATTTTTTATTAAAAAATGCTCAAAATTTTTTATTTTTTTCTTTTAACATTATTTTCTTTATCAAATTTAAAAAATGATTATATATTAACAGAAGGTAAATTCTTAGATGAACAAAAAAGTCATTTTATTGGGAAATTAAAATATAATTTAGAAAAATTTAATCCTTCTGAATATAATATAGAATTTAATAATATAACAAATTTTTATCCAATAAATAATTTGAAAGTTGAAATAGATTTAGAATGTGATTCAATAATTCATTTAAAAATAAACGATATTACAGAAGATCGTTTTGAAAACAAATTAATTCCTTCTCCAAATTATCTTTCAAAAATAAAAAAATGTAAAAACACAAAATCATTAGAAGAATATGGTTTTACATTTACAACTAAAATAAATGATCAATTTACATTTAATTTAAAATCAAAAGAAACAAAAATATTAACATCAAAAGATGCAAATTTTCTTTTTTCAGATTTATTTATATCATTAAATTATTATTTAACATCAAATGATATATATGGATTTGGAGAAAGAATGCATGATTTTAAATTAGGAGATGGAAAATATACAATTTGGCCAAATTCATCAATTGGAGTTCATCCTGATGAAGGAATTGGAGGATATAATTCTTATGGTTCTCATCCTATTGCTTTACATAAAATTAATAATAAATTATTTTTAGGTATAATTTTTAATAATATTAATGCACAAGATGTTGTTATTAAAACAATAAATTATAATAATATTTCATTAGAACATAGAACTATTGGTGGTATTATTGATTATTATTTTTCTTTAGGAAATAAACCTGATGATGTTCTTATTAAATTACATAATATTTTAGGAAATATGCCTCTTCCTCCTTTTTGGTCTCTTGGATATCATCAATGTAGATATGGATATAATTATACTGAAGATTTAAATAAAGTTATTAAAAATTTTATTGATTATAATTTACCTGTTGATACTTTTTGGATTGATATTGATGCTTTAGATAGTTTTCATATATTTACTCTAAATAAAACTACTTTTGCAGATTTACCAAAAACTATTAATTATATTCATAAAAATAATTATCATTTTATTCCTATTGTTGATCTTGCTTTTCCAAAAAATAATAGTAATCCTTTTTATATAAAAGGACATAAAGAAAATGCATTTGTAATTTCAAATTATACTAAAAAAGAAATGATATTTAATGTTTGGCCTGGTGAATGTGTATTAGCAGATTTTCATTCAGAAAATGGAATAAATTTATGGAATTATGGATTAGAAGAATATAAAAAAATTATAGATTATGATGGAATTTGGTTAGATATGAATGAACCAGAATTTATAATAGAAAATATGAAAATAAATAGAGGTGAAATTTTACCAGATAATAATTATGAGCCAAAATATAATAAATATGAATATATTCCTTATATTCCAGGATTTAGAGAAAATGAAAGAATAGATATTAGATATGGAACAATAAGTGAAAATGCTTTAAGTACAAAATATAATGAAAAAGAAAATAAAAATTTAATAACATATAATTTCAAAGCTCAAATTTCAGTAATGGAGGCAAAAATAACATATGAATATTTAAAGAAAATAAATAAAAGACCTTTTATATTAACTAGAGCATCATCATTAGGAATGAGTAGATATGCATATCATTGGTTTGGTGATAATGATTCAACTTATTTAAAAATGAGAAATGGATTAATTTCAATATTTAATTTTCAAATTTTTGGTATTCAAATTAGTGGAGATGATATTTGTGGTTTTTGGGGAAATTCTAATGATAATTTATGTGCAAGATGGATGAGTTTAGGAGCTTTTTTTCCTTTTAGTAGAAATCATAATGCTATTGGAAATATTCCTCAAGAACCTTTTGCTTTTGGAATTAATTCTAAAACTTTAAAAATGAGTAAAATTGCTTTAAAAATGAGATATTCATTAATTAGATTTTATTATACTGAATTATTTAAAAATTCTATCGGAGAATCTGGTTCTTTTTTTAAGCCTTTATTCTTTGAATTTAATTATGATAATAATACTTATGATAATATTAATTCTAGTGCTTTAATTGGAAATAAATTATTTTTAATTCCTGTTTTTCAAGATAGTGAAAATGATATTAATATTTATTTTCCTAATGAAGATTGGAATTATTTTCCTTCTGGTAATTTATTTATGAAATATAATAAAGAAAAAAATGAAGGAGAATATAAAAATCTTCCTGGAACTTATGATAGAATTTTAATATTTTTAAGAGGTGGAAGTATTATTCCTTATCAAGATACTTTTAATAATACTGTTAAAAATACTTTTGATTTACAAAATAATCCTATTGAACTTATTATTAATCCTGATTCTAAACAACATTTTGCAAAAGGAAGTTTAATTTTTGATGATGATGATATAAATACTTTAGAAAAAGAAAATTATTTAAGAATTGAAATAGAATTTTTATATAAAGAAATTACTTTTAATATTCAGAATGTTAGAAAAATGAATTATAATAATAATGATATTTATCTTTCAAAAATTCATTTTTGGAATATGGATTATTTAACAAATGAAGGAAATTATGATATTTTAAGAATTCAATTAAATAATAAAAATATATTCAATAGTAAAATTTATCTTATTTCTAAAGATATATATAAGATTAATGTTGAAAAATATAAAATAAGATTGGATCAAATTTCTTCAATTACTTTTGTTCAAAATAATGAAACCATTCCAGAGCAAAAGAAAATTATTGACTTATAATAACATAAAATATCACTAAAATATTATTATTTATTTTATAAATTAAATTTAAAAATTAATTTGAATTTTTCTTTTTTTTAATTTGAATAAAATAAAACCTTTTTCAAAATTAATAATTCTATATTATGATTTTCAGATTATTTATTCTCCAAAAAATTTCACAAATTAAAATATTAGATAATATATTATTAAAAGTTTTTAAAAAAAAAATTTTTCAAAAATAAAATTAAATATATAAATTATTTTACAAATAATTTATAATTTGATTCTAAGAAGGGTATATTATATTTCTTCTAAAAGTATTAATTTGAAATGTTATATATTGAAAGAAAAATGATTTAAATACATATTTATTTTTATGCAAGAAAAAACTTAAAATATAATGATAAACTTTAAATATAAGAATACTAAGAAAAAAATCAAAAATTTTACACATTTAATATTAATGAAAAAATATTTTAAATTTTAAATAAAATCATCCTATTTTCTTCAATTCAATTTCTATTATATCTTTTCATTATATATTTTTTTGAAGAATATTCATTTTTTTCCCAATTTCTATAAATTATAGTTTATTTTATTATCCAAAAGATTTTCATTTTTTTCAACAAATTTAAAATCCAAAATATGTCTTAAAAAGAAATAATTAAATAAAAAAAATTAATTAGATGAAAGAAATCAAAACTTAATACAAGATTTAATTAATAATATAATATAAATGAATAATATTTAAATTAGTTATTAAAACTATCAAAGAATAGTATTCAAGAATAATTTTAATTGAAAGGTAAAAATATTTGAAGAAATATAAATTATAATTAAATTAAATGATTTTAATAATTTAAAAGTTTATGGATTTAAAAATAGTATTAATTATAAATAAGAAAAAAAAATAATTAATAAAGAATATGATTTATTAAATAAATTGAAGTTATTATAATTTCAAAACAAAAAGAATTTATTTGAAAAGAAAAAAAAATTATATTAAATTGAGTCATAAATATAAAAAGAATCAAAGAAATATTTTCTTAAAGAAATCATAAAAAAAATTTATTTAATAAAATATAAAAAATGAATAATTTACGTTTTCAAGAATTTAGAAGGATGATGTCAAAAAGTATAATAAAATCAACTAAAGAAAAAACTATTGTTTCAAGTAAAACATCATTTAGAAATAATAAAAAAAAATTAAATCAATATATTCCTAAAACATTAAATTTAAAAAGTTTTTATCCAATTAAAAGTAAAAAAAGAGAGAACACATTTCTTTCATCTTATGAAATAAAAAATAAAAATATAAACTCTCCAAAATATATAAAAAAAGTTGAAAGCTTACCTAAAACAAATCCCAAAATATATAGAAAAAATTCAATGAACAAATATTATAGTATGATTGCTACAAATTTTTCTTTATTTAAATCTAATAAAAAGAAATTAGATAAATATAGCGAAAATATTACATTTGATTCTACTTCTATAACTTCAGAAAATCATGTTCCTTCAAAAAGCTGTAAAAATTTTAATTTAAATAATGAATTAGAAAATATAAAATTTAGATGTTTGTTATTACTAGACAGATATAATTTAATTATTCAATATGAAAAAGAAGGAGAAAAAAATTAGAATTGTTATAATTTATTTTATAAATAATAATTTGTATTTGTTTGGTTTTGAATTTAAATTATATATAACTAATTATTTATTTTAAGTTTTCAAATTTTATTTTTTAAATAATATAAACATAGATTAAAAATATAAAAATCAAGTAAATTTCATTCAAAATAATGAAATTTTAAAATTGTTTACAAAATGTTTCTTTAAATATGATACTTTTAATTAAAAGATTATTTAATCTTTAAAAAATCATTTATTTTTTTTTTAATTTGATTATTATAATGTCAATATATATTTTCATTAAAAATATTTAGTTTTACATTTTTTATAAATATACTAAAATAATGATAATTTAAAAATTTTTAAACAAAAATAGTTATTTTTATATCCATAATTATTAAATCAAAAAATATTCAAAAATATTTCCTAAAATTTTTTGCTGATATTGTAAAATTTAGATGATAATTTTAAAAAGAAAGGATTTAAATATAGTAATATGGAAAATGATAGTTTACATAATTTATCAAAATATTGATAATGAATATATTAAAACATTGTAGAGAAAATTTTAAAAAAAGTATTCACAGAGGGCAATCAATATAAATTAGATTCAATTTCATTAAAAAAAGATAATCTTTTATTAATAATTCAATTTATGGTGAAAAAGGAATTGTATTTTTTAAATCAGAATTATCATTAAGATATAAATCTTTTTTTATACAAAATGTATTAAATTTTTATAATAATTATTAAAAAGATTCTAAATCATAATAAATATAAATAATTATTTTAAAATATAATCAGAAATATTGTAATTAAATAGAGTTTTAATAAAATAATTTGAATAAAATATTTTTGAACAATAATGAAGAATAAATATAATAAAAATAGACAATTATTTTATTTAATAGAGAATAAAGAAAATCGTAATGAATCAATATATTTAAATACAAAAAATAAATTTTTGGAAAGAATATCTAAAACAATAATTTCACATAAAATGATATTTTTATTATACTTTTTTTTTTGTACATTTCAATATGTGCATAATAGTATAATTAAAGCTTATCCTGAAAGAATATTGGACAAAAGTTATGGAGGCGATATTCATTTAATTCCAATATATGAAAATAATACAGAATATTATATGTTAATTATATCAATATTTTATAATTTAATAGCTTTATATAAATATGATAAAGATGGATATTTAGTAAAAAAAATAGTACACAATCTTCCTTATCAATATAGTGGTTATATTAAAAGTATAAATGGAGAAAGCGCTTTTGTTGCTTCTGCAAATGAAATACCTGCTTTTTTTAATGAAACTGATATTATTCAACTTAGTGGAATGCCTCATTGTGGGAGACCTGGAGTCGGGGCTACTTCTTTTCGTGATTCATCTTTGATTATTTCAGGTGGTAAAAATTTTAAATCTCAATCTTTTATATATAATTTCGCCATTTTATTTTATGATAATAATTTTAATTTAAAAACTACTACAGATGTACATCCTACTGATGATCCAAATTTATGCTTATTAACAGGAGATTCTGCTATTATTGCAACTGAATTTTTCTATTATTTTCTTGCTTTTTATTCTGAAAAACAAAGTAAAAATTTAATTATAAAAACAATGAATTATAATCCACAGATAAATGAATTTGAAGAAATATATGTAAGAAATACAACAGATTATTATGAAGTATTATCATTTGATGTTGATTACATTGATTATAGAAATCATAATTTAATAATATTTTGTTTACATAAAAATGAATCAACTTGTTTATATGGAGAATATGATAATAATACTAATCAATTAATTTATAATAAAAAAAATGAATATATAGTTCCTATTAAATGTTATTATAGACAAATAACAATGAGAATTTTGAAAAACAATCATAGTTTTTATTTAATTTGTCCTCCTTATTCAGAAGAATCAAATAGTAATGAACATTTTCATGTAAGTATTATAAGATATGAATATGGAAAACCATTATTTGCTGAAGAAGGAAAAGAAACATTTAAAATTCAAATTAATAATAGAAAATCTGGATATTTCGCTTCTCCAAGTTTTGTTTATTTTGAAAAAAAAGGTCCTGCAATTGTTTATGAAGGAATGGATGGAGGTTATTATTATGAAATTGCATATTTAAATCCAATTTCATGTCAAAATAACACAATTAATTTATTTAGTAATACAATAAATAATAATGTTTCTTTTAAAAATTATTTTTCAATAAATATAAATTCTTCAAATATTAGTCAAAATTTTAAAATAATTGAAATTCCAAATCAAATAAAATTATATAATGAATCCAGTGAAATGAATATTAATGAGGAATATTTTTATAATATAAATTTTAGTATTACAACAACTATACCAGGAATATATAATATAAAATATTATCCAGTAAGTACAAATATATATATATGTGAATTAAAAATTAATGTAATTGAAGAAAAAGAAGAGGAAAAGGAAGGAATTTGTAAAAGAGGATATATGCTTTTAAATGATCAATGTATATCTTTCAAAGAGGTAATGTTATGGAATTTAACTGATTTGTGTGAGAATGTTTGTACAAAATCAAATTATTTATATTGTATAAAACATTTCCCATTATTAAATGAAAGAATATCTTGTATTTGTAAAAAAGGATTTAAAGGAGAAAAATGTGAAGAAATTGATACAGAAAATAATGAAAATGATAATCATTATTATTATCATATAAAGGAAATTATCAAAGATAAATCAAAAGGAATATTAAAATTTAACCAATTTTATCGTTATAAAGATAATCTCGAATATACTCAATTTGTTTATAAAAATATTAATATAAATAATACTATACACCAACACTATCATTATGAGACAGAAGTTGAATATGAAAAAGAAGATGGAAAATTAATGATAGAATATCAAAAATATTATATTAAAGATTATATATATAAAGATTGAACAATTTTAAAAAATATTGTAAATTTAAATAAGTAAAAGTATAAATGTTAAATAATTAAAATTTAAATATTTTTTATATTCATTAATTAACTTTTGTAATATAAAATGGAGTTTTCCTTTCCCTCAAAACTTTTTAAAATTTTATTCCCTCAACCAAATTTTCAAAATTTCGATATTTCTACTAATATATTTCCATCCTTTTTTTATATTTCATCATTATTTTTTTGAAATTTAAAATTATATAATTTTTCTCATTAATAATTTTTTTAAACTCATTCCTTGTGAAATATATCAAATTTGATACAAAATTCAAAATTTTTTTTATAAAAAATCAATTCTATGGAAATTTGAAAAGTCAAAAAATATCATCCCTTGTTGAAGAAATTTTCTACAACAATAAAAAATATCTAAAAAAAATAAATAATCAAAAAAAAAGATTAATTGTTTTTTCTATTTTTAGAAATTCTGAAAATCCTAGTTTTATCAATTGAATAAAATAAATATTTTAAATAATAAAAAAAGAAATAAAATATTTTTTGGTAAATAATTGAATTTATAAATATAAATTTAAATACGTTTTTTATATAATTATTGAATATTTTTATTTTTATTTTGAATATTGAAATGTTTATATACAAGATTAGTCTAAAGATTCCATCTCAAAAAAATATTAAATATTTCCAAATGAAGATGTATGGATTATATTTATATTTTTTTTAATAAATAAATTTATTAAATCAATTAAAAAAAAAAATTAATTTGAATAAAAACAAATAGAGTTATAATTAAATAATTAAATTTTTCTACA